>VWZN01013747.1:145700-156528 GCA_013396955.1 Regulus satrapa
GTTCAGGCTAATGCGCTGTTGTGACTGTAATAGGTGTAACATAAGTGAGAACAGGTTTATTTCATAGCTTTGATCTCACAGCTTCCAGCAGGTTTCCAGGTTCTGGAAAGAAAGGATTTGCCACTTCATTTATAGATCAGGGAAATACACTTTGATATAACCAGCACAAAAAAATAGCAGGACAACTGTAAGCTTTTCCCAGCAAAAGACCTTTGAAGTTCAACAATGAAATTAAGTGACTCAGTCTTCTAGGTTTTGTACTTGGTCCTCTAGAAAGTGTGTTTTGCTTTTCTTTTTTGTTGAAGTATGAAGAAGTTGAAAAAAAAAGGTCATTAAAATTGTGTCTAATCTAGCAGACTGAGGTAGAAATTAAAATTAGGTAGGTTTAATATAGTAGACAATGTATGGTATTTCTGGGAAGAATGTAATTTATATCTTTAATCTGCTTAGTTACTAGATAGTGCTCACATTTCCTCCATTGGCAAAGTTTACCTAAAAACTGTAATATCTGATTCAGAGACCAGAAATTAATATTCTGGCATTAATAAAAAGAAGTCTCACAGTCTCTTTTTAAGGTTAATTCATATATTTCACAACAAATTCTCAGTGTAACCTGATAGAAGTTCTTTTTGACTGACACATTTTTTTTAATCAAGCAGCTATAAGCTATGAAGACTTCTAATGTGAAAAAAATTACACCAAGTAAGGAAATAAAAATGGTTATGTTCAGAACTGATTAATATGCATGCTTCTTGGTGCCTATGGCCTCTTTTGGTTTTGCATTATCTTTTTAACAATACAGAGAGTACAGAGATGCAGAGATTCATTCTGATTTGAGTCCAGACATTTTCACTCTCATACCAATGATTCTGATGTCTCTTAGTGCATAATACTAATTCCAACCTAAATAACAAGATGATAAGCAAGGTATTATTTTCTCTGCTGTAATTTTTCATAAATACTGTGTTCTGGTTTAGATACGTAATCTGGTTCTTTGAAAGCTGATAATTTACTGAGGCAAAAATGGACAGCTAAATTTCTGATCTCTCCTGTCATTTCTACAAACTCCTCCACCTGTATTCTGATTCCAAAGAGTTATTTGACACAGAAGGGTACATATGAAGAATACTGTTATTGCAGCCACTTCAACCCATTTTATACAGAAAAGAAACATAAAGGACAGAAAGAGTTAACACTTTCCCACCTGGTGACAACATAGGGAAGACAAGCCAGTACAGCATCAGGCATGAACATTTCTCAGAGAGTCAGACAGAAAAAAAACCCACAAATATCCTGCCTTAACACTTATGAGACATTTGTGTGGGCAGGAGGGTCAGCAGAAGACACAGCTTAAAAACTGGAGTGATCTGGCAGAAGAAATTTTCTAGACATATTTTCAGATACCTTCATAGTTACTTATGACTAAATTAATGGTCATCATTTTAGGGAAAAGTGATCTCAGCAATCTGAGTTTATATCTTGTTTCTCTTCTATTGTGTCATGGAACATTGTATGATTTAGAAGTATATACAGAGTGGTAGGACCTACATGGAACTGTAAACAATTTAACTTGTGAAAGACTACCAAATTAAGTGAAAAATCCCTACACATCCCCCACCACATTTATGCACGAGAGAGAGCACACACACAATTTGACACAGAGTTTGGGTAGGTAATGTAGTCAGTGAGTTATTAGTAAGAATTCCACTAAGAACAGGTGGCAGATACACAACTGGTTAGGTGGCCTCTAAATAATTTTAAGGCAGACAAAGTACTGGACAGAGGACAGTACTGCATTCCTATAATCTGGTTATTCATTAAACTGATACCTGGATGCAAACAGTAGAGGTTGTGTCTGCTTGCACCAGTGTTTACATCCTGCTAAATTCACCTAAATAAAATTCATATATCTGAAAAAAATACATAGCCTACAATTGGAACAGGTTATCTGTATAAGCCTAAACCCACATGAGAATATCTATGAAGGATAATAGAATGCATATATAAATACAATGCATATAAAAGAACTTATATAATACAATTTATGAGATGCTATCTGATTTCCTGTGTCAGAGGCTCTAAATAATGTCCCTCAATCTCATGAGAAGCAGCTCAATAGTGCTATATTAGGGTACTTTATATAGGGTGCTATATTAGGGTAGGCATTGCATCAGACGATCCCCCCCCCCCCCCATGAAAAAATATACATAAAATCAGGGAACTGACAACACAAAAATAGCAATTATAAACCCTAGAAAGAGTACTAAGTAGGTATATATTTTCATTACATTATTTGACCTCTGAAAATAAAATTATTTAATATCAGTTTGAGAGAAGGTAAGCCCAAATCTAGTTGCATTTACTGAAACAAAATCCAGTGAACTATGATAAGTAACTATAACCTAAGGCTGGATTTTCTGATGTATTTTATGTATTTTATGTATTTTAACCAAATGGAAAATCTTGAACACCTGCTTACAATCTCCCAACCATTTAGTACAGCACTGCCACAATGAAGGACATATGTCCCCTTCCAGAAAATTGCTAATGTTATCAGTGATAACAGGTGATGAATACACTGGAATCATTGCAAAACAGACTGACATAATAATTCTGTACTAATAGCCAAAAAATTAACCTTCTGATTAATATGTGGGAAAAATTGCAGTTTATGCAGTGAACATCAACAAAATGAAATCATCCACTCAAGAGAGAAAACCTACAAAATGAAATGGAATCCAATGAAAATAAATGATTCAAATGGAAAGTGTGGCATGCAAGAATAAATGAACATGTGGAACTTTGTGCTGACAGAAGAGATTCAAATTCTTGTCAGCAGTTGAAAGAAAGAAAATCTAAACTTCTGACAGAAAACGAAAAGGGACACTTGGTACAGAAAAGTTACCTTTGCCAAGCATTGTCAGTTTAGATAGTGGGAGTTGCTACAGCAAACAACTGCTGCACAGTGCATGATCAGAGCAGCCAGTATTGTGAAAAGATGTTAATTCACATGCAGAAAACCTGTGACCTGGCAGCTAAAAAGGAAAATTTGGAGACATTTCTTAGAAGACAACTATTTTTCTCTGTACTGTCTAAAAACCTTTCACAAAGCCAGTACAACTTTTCTCTGGAAATGATTTGTACTTTTATTTTATTCTTTATTTGTATTCTTTGTAGGTCACTGACTTCTTACATATTCAGGAAGATATCTGCCCTAAGCCAAAATTAATACTTTTCCTCAGTTATGCACTGTACAATTTATCCCTTTTATATTAACATGTTAATAATCACAATACAATTTTTTTTTCCTTTCACCTGCCTTGGGAAAAGACATATTTGGTCTCACAAATGAAAAATTATGTGCTCTTTAGCCAAGTGTATTGAACAGTCTGGTAGGAGGCATAATTGCATAAGGCACAGATAGCCTTTTAAACTCATCATCAGAATATATTAAAGGCTACAACTGGGTTTTTGCCGAGTTTTTACCTATTATTCACTTTTCAAATAAATGTGCTATAAGCAATACAAAGTGAGTGGAAGAATTAAATGGCAGATTAGACTGTTCTAGTAAATACTGATGGACACAGGAAGATGGAATGGCAGAAATCTTCAAAGTTCTGGTAAGCCCTCAGCCTAATTCCTGTCACTTCAAATTGATGAGCTGCAGTGAAATAGATCATATACTTAGAAAGATTATGAGAAAGCCCATCCATCCCATTCTTTGGATGTGGGAGAGCCTGTTTTAGAAAACCCTACACAAACAGTGATGAGGCATCCTATAGGAATGATAAGATTAGAAGAAAATGCAGGAACTGGAACTTGCTCAGAAAAATGGCAAAACATCTCATCCCTTCGATTTAATTTCTACTTCAGATTTTTTCCATGCTCTCCTTTAATAATCTTACTCAAAACAACAGAACTTCACACTTCATGCTACAGAAGCTTTTCCCATGTAATCTGTGTTTGAAAACCTGTCTTTAAAGCTGGTAGAGTTTGAATGCTACAAATGAAAAATTCGGACCATTCATCTGGCGTGCTCAACAAACTTTTATAGAGGAAATACATAAATCAACCAAGTGAGAATATACTAGGTTAGTCTATTCATTTTAAAAATGGAATTTTTCTTTCTTTTCTACCATGATTATGAGAACATATGCAAATGAGAAATTAAAAGAAGAAATTTATGTTCTTTTTTGGAAACACCTACTTTATATGTGAGATTTCTGATAATTGAGAGCTGTTTATTTTAATGAGAACAAGTTTTAAGAGTACTTACATCTCATTTTAGTACTAGAGTACTAGATATCTTGATAAAACAAGCCATCACCAAAAAAAGAAAATTAGTTCTGATACGCGTTTTTTCTTCTATGTTCAGAAACAGGGAGGGCAATAGCAGAATACACATTAATGCATCAATCATAGGCAAGTTTCAGCAGCAATAGATTTCTGGTTTTTATGATACAGACCATACAGACTAAACAAACTGAAACAAAATACTTGACAAAAAGAAGTGACATCTACCTCTCTGGTTTACTGCAGATTTCTGACCACTTCTCTTTGATAGCCAGCTAAGAAGAACAGTTATTATTGTCCTCCCTGCTAAAAATCAGCACCTGAATCTCCTGTGAAAGCATTCAGTATTTGACACTTGCTGTTAACAACAAAGGAGCATTAATCCCCTTCCTTATGGCTGTTAATTACAATACTGGAAAATTCATGACCTTGTGTTTTAAAAGTAATATTAACCGATATTTTTAAAAAGCCACTCTGAGGAAAAAAAAAATAAAATAATGTGAGATGCTATCTAGTCCTTTCTCAGATTAAATTGTAAGAACACTTGTTTTACAACTCAAGATTTTGGAATTTCTCTTCTATTACTCAGTGGAATAAGATGACACTGACAGCTGCTATTCTATTCCAGGTACTGTTGAACAGATTTTATTTTAGAAGTAGCAACAAGTTAGTATAAAAGGCAAAAATAGAGAATTAATTTAATGAAAAAACCAAACCAAACAGGTAAGGGAAGAAGATTTAATAACTTTTTAAGGTTTTCAGGGAACAATTAAAAGGCAAAGTGCCTGAAAAAGTGTTTCAGAATGGAGAATGACAAAGTGTTTCAGAACAGAGAATGGAAGCACTTGAAAATTAATTAATATTTTTTAGTAAATTCAATTTAAATGAGCAGGAACATTACAGATACATTCTATCTTCTCTTTTAGTGAGATTAATCATCTAATCCATAGATCATTCACAAAATTAACTGTGCTGAACAATTATATAAAAATTATATTTGAAATAAATTTGGAAACAATGTTTTATCTCTCAAAGAACCTATCCTGATAAATAATTGAGAAGTGTCAGGCATTTGTATCTACCTCCAATTTTTACTACTGTAAAAACAGCTGCCCGGACATCTTAAAAACAAGTGAGCACCTTTGAAGTACTGATAGGAATAGAAGAAACAAGAGTGCCTTGCCTGCTGTTCATGTATGTTGTTTTAGATGAAAATATCACTGTGAGAAAATAAGAGTACTGCCCATACTGTATATTCTGAGTTATAACTTGAGGCACTGTATATTTTTCATATTATAAGCAGCAATTCCTCCTTCCTCTAATGGAAAACTACTTAGGTTATAGGCTAAGTGAGCATGAAGGTGGCAATAAAAATAAATCTGCTATGTATTTCATGCTGAAGTATTAACTTTGCTTCATTTATCATATTCTGGCATACTTATAGTCAGGTCTATACTACCAATAATTTGTCAGTCATCATAGATTATTTCAGAAACATTTTGTAAGCTGTGTATTTAGTACAAAAGCATTCTCCAGTTACTGTTTACCTAGGTGTCACATGCAGTATTCTCTGTCAGATTTCAGAGAAAAAAAATCTGTGATTATATTCATCTGCAGGCTTAATATTAACTGATTGCATTCATAAAGTAGCTGGATAATGCCCACTAGCTTAAAAATGGTATCTAATATCACATAAGCTGCATAAAGTGTAACACACAATTATTGTTTAAAAGACAGACCAGAAAAGTACTTCATACCATCACAAAATTCTTAAGGTTGGAAAAAACCTCAAAAATAATCTAGTCCAGCCACCAATTTCACCACTAAACCAGCCCCTAAGTGACACAGGATCCAGGGATTGTGACTCAACTATTTCCCTGGGAAGCCAGTGCTTGTTCCAATGTTTGACGACTTTTACTATGAGAAAACTTTTCCTTATATCAAATCTTAACATGCCCAGGCACAGCCTGAGGTCATTTCCTCTAGGAAAAGACACCAACTCCCATCTTGCTACAACCTCCATTCAGCTGAAAGCCTGATCCTCCTTTTCACCAGGCCTGACTCCCAGAGCTCCCTCAGTCGCTCCTCCTAAAGCAGGGCTGGCCGCAGTGCTGAGCCATGGGGGACATCCCTGGTGTCTGTCTGGGAGCTGGACATGACTCCACTCCTCATTGTCCCCAGGGCCTGGCCCCACAGCCAGTTTTACCCAGAAAAGGGCACACCCAGAAAAGGGCACACCCATCCAAGCCATGAGCAGCTGGTTTCTCTGGAAGAATTCTTTGTAAGTTCTCTTTCACACAATCCAGGAACCTCCTAGACTGCTTCTCTGTTGCGTTTCTGCATTCCAGAGGACTTCTGGTAAGCTGAAGTTGCCCATGAGAAAAAGGACTAGTGACTATAAGGCTTCATTTGCTCATAGAATATTTCATCTTTTCATCCTGGTGGAAGGTCAATAAAAGACTCCTACCAGCATATTTGCCTTGTTGGCTTTTCCCTGATTTTTAACCATAAACACTCAACCTTATTGGCACCAGCATCAAGCTCTAAACAGTTAAAACACTCCTTTCCATACAGGGCTGCCAGACCTCCTCTCCTTCCTTGCCTATCTCTTCTAAGGAATCTGTAGCCATCCACTGCACACCACAAGCACTCCAGACACCTCACCATGTCTCTATGATGCTAACTGTGATGCTAAACCAGCCATGGTTTTCCAGCTGCCCAATGGCCTCCAGCTCCTCCTGTTGGTTGTACCTTCTGTGTGCACTGGTGCAGGTGGACTGTGGGCTATTGATCCCCCCACCTTTCTTAAGGGAGAACCCCAAATTCCTGTAGGACCATTCCCAGGTGCTTCCATGGTGTCTAACTCATCAATAATTCTTGTATCTTTGCAGCCACATGGATCTCCAGCCCCTACCTCCACGGAGTTGTCGGGCCAAAGGACCTCACTAGCACACCATCCCCCAAGCATGCTGTCCCCAGGGTTATCTCAAGTGAGCCTGGTTTTACCTCTTTAGAAAAGATCCTTTTCCCACTTTGAGACAGGTGTACCCCATCTATCACCAGCAAGCCTGGTGTCATGTAAACCAACCCCTGATTATAATTAACACAACTGAGATTTTGTATCACTAGAAGTATGAAAGCAGAAAGGGAAATTAATTTTTGTCTTTCTCATATGGTTACTTAACAAACCAGTTCTCAGGAGGACACATGATGTATTTCATCTAGGGGGGAAAAAAATAAAAAATCAACCCATAATTACACAATTCCTTGGAGTAATGGGTTTGTATCCTTGACAATTCTCCAGAAAATATTTTGTGTGAATCACCTCAAGTATTACATTGCTGTCAGTTCAGACAAATGATGCATGCAAATGCATGCTTGTACAAATAAACAGGTTGTCTATAATGCAACATTTTAATATAATTACATCATTGGGTAATTAGAATGTGCAGTTATATAAGTCTCACCTTTCTCCTTCTGATACTGAATGAACTGCTAACTACTAAGGGAAGATTAATCTTTATTAGCGACAATTGAGTTAATGGTTTCTGAACATGAAAGGGAAAACAAATAGCTAAAACATGAGATTTTCCTAGACAACCAACTTCTGCTATATAAAAACCTTCTGTAAAGCAAGTCATTATTTTCTTAATTGCTTAAAGAAATAAGTAGAAGTTTGAAAATGTAAAGCAGAAAACCGATGGATCACTAAAAGTGAGATAAACATCTGCAATGACAAGGATACAAAGCTTCTACTGAACTCATAAATTTAGGTTTTCAAGTATTTCTGTAGAAAATTATTTCTCAAAATATTGGTTTACACCTAGTGGTTAAAAATATCAGTTTAAAACAGAACTGCAACATTTCAAGAGACTTAGTGACTATTTTCACATTATGCAATTCTATGGAGTTGCAGAAAGAGCAAGACAGAGACTGCAGATCTAAATCCATTTTTATATTTGACCATAACTTCTATGAATTCTAATAAACACAGGGAGTCAATGTTTCTTTCCAAAGACTTCTGAGACACTGATCTTTAAACAGAAAGGACCATTTTATTTTACCTCCTAGGATCTGAATTCATCTTGGTTGGTGAGAAAAAACCCCCCAAAAACAAAACCAAACCAGAAAACTTAATGTGGGAAAAAAAATAAAAGTACGTTGGAAGATTCTAATCCTGACTGAAAGCATTTAGAATTTTTTTCTGTGTTGGGGCAGGGTTTGAAGTTTTACTGCACATACTAGATGAGAACAAACCATATTGAGGACACAGACTATATTTGAATAGGTTTGTTTTGATACATGTACAATTTACATAGTGAATTTCTTGGAATATGGTCATTGCCTAATGTGTTATGTAGAGTAAGTATATTTCCGACCCACAATACAGAGTTTGAAAAAAGGCTTATCACTATATATGTTTTATATGGCTGATTGTATGGATTAATGAGCAATAAACCCTTTCCACAAAGAACACAAATACATGCTTCTGAGACTTCTGTAACTTAGTAAAGCTCCTTTTTGTCTGAATCTTTTATATCTATAAACTGTGTGCAAACTACACATTTATGCTATGTTCTTGCTTTTGATCTTTGTACATCAAAGTGAATTGTGAGAGAGAACTCCCAGAAGCAGGGTGTGAAGTCTAAAAGAATCAATGCAACAATACCTGAGCAACAGAATGAAAAGCCATATTCTCTTTCCTGATCATTCAGCTGGCATCATTAAAATGTTCTATTGATAAAATTGTGCTCCATTACCCATTTTTAGCAAATAGATAGACAATATTTGCACCACCATCAGGAAACTGTACCTGTTCTTTTAAAAATCTTTCACAATAGAGACTTGCTACAGAGCACTGGGTTATGACTACTGCAAATATTACCCATCATAATAAATGAATCTATTTTACAGCTAAGAATTCTTGAACTACTATATAAATTTGCTCTTTTTTTTTTCTTTTTTAAGCAATTATGACTTAACCTTTCACAATATGTTTTTCATTGATAAATAAACTAAGGCATTGAGTATCCAGTGCCTTAAATCTCTGGTTTTTAGCTTCCTGTCAACATCAAAATCATGCACTACAAATGAATAGAAGAAATTTCTTCACTGAAAAGGTCACTGAGCTTTGAAAGAGGCTGCCCAGGGCAGTGGCTGAGTCAGCATCCCTATAGCTACTAAAAGATGTGTAGATGTGGCACTTGAGGGCAGGGTTTAGTGATGGCCTTGGCAGTTCTGGGTTAATGGCTGACTTGACGATCTTAAAAGGTCTTTTCCAATCTAAACTATTATATGATTCTATCAATACTGGAATAAAGGGTCCTGGTTTCTAAACAGCCAACCTACCTTATATTAAAGAAATTTAAGACCTCAACAGACATATCTGTACTCCTCTCAATAATTGTAGTGAGGGAAACAAAAAGGAAGTATAAAAACATAGTTCAACAGCACCATCGCAACTAATTAATTTTTTTTTTCTCCTCAGGATTCTCTGGAACACTAAAGACAATATTATCTTTCTTTAAGATTTTTTTTTCCCCCAGAGGAAAATAACTATATGAGAACTGTCCAGGCATTTACTATGAAAATTTGCATTGTTATCTCTTTTTTTTTACTGCAACAGAGTGTGTTGACAATAGACTTCCAAATTACCATTCCTCATATATTGAAAAGTATTGGAGAAAGTAATGGAGAAAAACTAATTCAGTTAAGCTACAAAGAATAAACTTGATGCAAATGATATAATTTCTATAAATATCAGATAAGCTTGATAAACTCTCATGTTTGTCAAATGCTTTTATGCTGAAGTGCTTGGCTTACCTGCCACTGTTTCATGAGGTCCCGAACCATTTTGGCATCCTCCATTGTCTTTTCTTTGTGTGTAGCATCCTGCAGGACATTTGCAGTTGTTTCAGCTTCTGTAAGCCAAGCAAGGAACTTTTCCAGATCCAGGTAGAATTGCTGCAACATTCTTAGGGCTGATTCCAGAGCTGCTTCACGTTCAAAAACCCTGCACAAGTACAAATAATCAAATACAGCTCTCTTTGGAAGAAAACAAATCTTAATCATTACATCAAAATATAACAAGGACATACAGAATATTTTTTCATGTACCAGCCAAGGTAAGTTTGCTTATATGTTAACTACACAACTTGCACTGTATGTTTGGCAGGTATGATTCTTTTTTGTATTTTCACCTGAGAATTACTAAGTGGAATCCATCTGATACAAAATTAAGCAAAAGCACTTCATTCAAAGTACTGTGCCTGAAATATGCACAATTGAAAATCAGAAGTATTTCCCTGGCTTGTTTTAATAAAAGATTATTTTCTTACACTGTGGTGGAAATACTTTCTTATTTTTAGAAAACACAAAATATTTCCTGACCAGTGCATGATATTATAAATTCAATGATTAATGCTCATGACCTGAAACATTTAGAGATTATATTCAACACATTAAACCCTTATAACACTAAAGTGTGTGGTGGTTTTTTTTTGTTTTGTTTTGTTTTGTTTTTTTTTTTTTTTTT
>VWZN01013748.1:7070-17454 GCA_013396955.1 Regulus satrapa
TTTTTTTTTTTTTTCTTTTTTCTTCACTTCAGTATTGACGTTTCTAAAGAATCTTATAGAAGAGGATCATGTTTTACTGCTATTTAAGTAAGGAGAACTATGATCTCTTGTTTAAGTCTAGAAGACCTAGGAAAATAAGAACTTGTCTAGGGAAATAAAATTTGCTATCCTTTTACATTAGGTAGCACAGAAAACCAAACCATATTGCTNTCTGCCAAGCTGGCTCTGGGCAGGCAGGGTGTACTTGCTCCAGTGCCTTTGCTGATACATCCCTGTGGCTTCCAGGTGAAGTGGAACAGCTGCTTCAAGCCAGTGGTGCCTGGGCTGGTAAACCCACAGCTATCAGCACACAGGCCCATGCAGAAGCACAACCACACAACACCACTGCACGTGAAAGCACACATTCCCATTGCCATCTAATCCTGTGTGATCTACTTCATCCTTTTGTTGCAGGAATCCTTTTTCATCCCATTACTCAAGGTAACGAAAGAGGACTACCATTGATCTTTCCTTTTACAGATTTTCTGTACAAAAATTCTTTTTTAAGTTAAGTGATCAGCTAAACTAATGTCAGGCAGTTCAGGTCAATGTGTGAAAGGGAACCCTAAAAACCACAGGATGCTGACAGCTTAACAGTAATTGAAGGGAGTTGTGGGAGCTGGAGCAGAAGTGCTTGAGGTCTCAATCAATCATGCTTGCTTCAGTATTGATTCACAGGATAACTGCTTTCACTTGGGCTAAACAAAGGAGAGTAATTGAGGTATAATGACCTGAGCTAACTGGTCCAGTAAAGCCTACCATGATTTAACAAGCCCAAATTAGATAAATTTGCTTGGTAGATCTTTTTTATTTTTGGAAGACGTTCTAATGCTATATGATAACTGGTGTGAAAGTGTGTTCTTAGTCTAAAATAAAGATCAAGTGAAGTGGTGATTTGACCCTGGTTGTATGCCAGGTGCCCACTAAAGCTTCTCTATCCTTCACCTCAGCTTGACACAGTAGAGAAAATATGATTAAAGGTTCCTGGATGAGCAGAGGTGCAGGGAGGCATCACATGTTACAAAAGTCTCATGGACAAAAGTGTCAGTTCAGGGACATTCATGTAATTTCTAACCAATGAAATCTGGTCAGAATAATAAGAAATAAATCCCAAATTTAAAAAAAAATCTTGCCCCCAACTCCTCCATTCTTTGCAGGCTCAACTTCACTCCTTAATTCCCTGCGTCTGTGATGCAGCAGACAGGCAATGGGGATTATGGTCAATTAATCATACATTGACTCTACCTCTCCTTCCTCCACAGGGGAAGGACTCCTTGCACTCTTCCTTGCTCCTGTCTCCCGCAGGAGACATCTCTCCATGAATTTCTCCACCAGAAGTCATTCCCACAGGCTGCAGTTCTCCACTAACTGCTCCAGCATGGGCCCCTCCCAGGGGGTGCAGTCCTTCAGACACAGGCTGTTCCAGTGTGGGTCTCCCACAGGGTCACAGGTCCTGCCAGCAAGCCTACTCCAGTGTGAGTTCCTCTCTCTGTGGGTCCACATGTCCTGCCAGGAGCCTGTTCCAGTGTGGGCTTCCCATGGGGTCACAGCCCCTGCTGGGCACAACTGTCTGCTCAGACATAGGGTCCTCCTTGGGCTGCAGGAGCGCAGCTTGGCTCACCATGGTCTTCCTCACTGTCTGCAGGGATAATGGTCTTCTCCAGCCTCTGGATCCCCTTATTCCCCTTCTTCACTGACCTTGGTGTGTGCAGGGCCATTTCTCTTGCTTGTTCTCATTCCTCTCTGCTGGCTGCAGTTATGCAGTTTTTTCTCTCCTTTCTTAGGTGTTATTCCTAGAGGCATTGCAACCACTGTTGATGGGCTCAGCCTTGTCTTGCAGCTGGATGGCACGGGCTCTATTGTGATGTGGTAGGAAGCTTCTGGCATCCTCTCACAAAAGCTGCCCATGTAGTTCCCCCACTACCGAAATTGTGCCACGTAAACCAATGCAGCACAACAATCTACAGGCTTGCATTTTTTCCTTGTTGATAATCCCAATGAAAAAGATAATCATTTAATTGCAATAAACCTGTGTTCTTGGGCAGTGATACAGTTCAGCATGTGAATCAGCCAGTTCCTCCAGAAGGATCTTCTCAAGTTGTTTCTCTTTCTAACAAAACACTTCAGCTGTCAAAGGGTGGCTTATAAGTTGTTGTCTTTCACAGCAGCTCTGACATGAATTAAATGCCACTGCTGTTTACAAAGAATGGTAGTGTAGTTTTTGCTTTCTTTTGGGTTTTGCTAGGTCAGTTGTAAAATAGCCCTTTTTTTGATTAAAATTCAGTTCCTTTTGTATAAAACAGATTAAAAGGTACATGCCTTCTTGAAGGCCTTTCAGAATTTGGATTGGGCAAGTAATATTATACATATTAGTACAATACTACTGCTTGACTTTACCTTTGAACATTGTTTTGATTATACTAGAAATGTCAGTATTTACTTATAGTTATTTCTCAACAATTACTTTTGGAGGAGGGTATGATTTGTGAGCACAGTAATAAGTGCTTATAAAGTTTTATAGTCCATTTAATTGGAAGTAGCTTATTTATGTAGAAAAGATAGGATTTTTTTTTTAAAATTTCATCTGATAAACAATTTTGCTAAACCTGGTGAGCAGTTCTGAGGAGTTAACTGTACCAGTCCCCTAAATTTATATACATTCACGTAGGTAACTTTCCAAGTCTGAATGGTGAACTGAATCCATTTTACTATTTTGTTACTATTGCTGTGTTTATTTATGACTGTTAAAGCTCCTGTGTAATTTAGACAGGGTTGTGTTAAAATCTTGGAATGTTCATAGCAGAACCCACTTTAGGGTTTATGGCATTACTAAAAATAGTCACATTCTCAAGGGGGAGTGCTGCTGCTTTCTCTGTATCTGCAGAATTACATAAAAATCAGAATGAGTCTGTCCACGTTGGAACTGGGAATTTTATGAATATCATAGTGTTTATATTAAAAAGTGACAAACTTTCTCAAAGACCCTGAGATAGAGTTTGTAAATATGCAAAATTGTAATGCATTTTTTGGCAATTTTTATACAAAATGAGGTAGAATCAGATATTCACTTAATTTATTAATATTAATGTGTATATATAATGTTTTGTCTCATCAATAAAATTGAGTTTTACTATTAGCTGATAAGATAGAGAGACTAGTAAAGGGAACTGCAGTTATAGTTCTTACTCTCTGCAGTTTGTTTAGTTATTTGTGACATGTTCTAGCTGTGCTGTCTTTAAAAGATGCATCACCACTTTCATAAGGAAAATGAAGTTATTTGCATTCCTCAATATAGACAGGAATTAAATATGTATGGATGGATATCTTACTAAAAAGGGAAATAAATCAGTAATTAAACTGCACAGATGGGATATAGATAATTAAAATATATATAAAATTTGGCTTTAGAAGCCATAAAAGGAAACCCATCTGCTTTAAAAGAAAATACAACCAAGTATAAAATCAGCTTGACTCGTAATTTTTTTCATAGCTCTTGAACATCTGTGCAAAGTACTTTACTAGTGTAAGTAATGATGGGTTTGCTTTTATCAGCAAAGATTTCATTTACAGGAGTAGAAGGCTATAAATACAATACAAACACTGCTGAGCCCACAAGTCTAACTCGAATTGCTTCCATTGAAAGTTTGTTACAGGGGTGCTGCTGTTATGCCTTGAAGCTTTTATTGGTGCAGGCTCCTGTCTCTATGTCACATCCTGCCTGAAGGTCATGCCTTCTGGAGAAAATAGTATGTAGGAATTAATTTTGTGAAGTAATTTTTTATTGCATTTATTTTCCTTCCTCATTTTGCATATATTTGCACAGGAACACTATATTGACCATTGCCTTCTCCCTTTCTTGGGATTTTTTTGCCTTTTGGGACTTAAATTTAACCAGAGAATAAGTCCATAATCCAGAGAAGCTGTTTTCCATTTTGTTTTCCTCACTTCTCAGATTATGGAGTTTTCTTCTACATTTTTATCATAGTTCAAATCTGTGGAAATTCATTGCAAGAAAAATACAAACTTTTGTATTTAGTGTCTGTAATGCCTGAGGTACCCAATGCATGTTTGGCTACTTAGGAACTCAGCTGGTACCCAAAGGTTCTGCTCAGAGTATGTCTGGCCAAAACTGAATTTTGAAGTTAACTCTTATTTGCAGTAAAATGTCGAATTGTGTAATTGTCTTTTCTAATAGGGGGAAATAAATTATGTGTTTTCCCATTTAAACCATGTAACTCTCTGTTGTGAAATGAATATTAGATTGAGCCAAATTTTCACTGATTCCAGAGAATACTTTTTCTCTTAATGCAACAAAAAAACCTTCTATGACTGCAGTTTAAAGATAATAGAGAATTAGGTAAAAATATAGAAGCATATATAAATAAAATTAGGAAAAAGCTATGAAAAATTTCAGTATTTTAAATTTTAACCAAATTTTAAAAATTTTGAAATCTTTACACAATTTAATTAGTACTTAGTATTAATCTAATAGATTAGCTGCTAATCTAATAGCAGACCCTGAGGAGTTTAAAGTGACAAATTTTCCAGGAAATTTTGGTAAACAGAATGCGTTGACTTAGACTTATGATCAGACATGTATTTGTCTTTTGCTTTAGTGAGCAGAAGGACAACTTAATTTTCTATAAGAAGCCCAAGGTTGCTCTGCTCCTTCACAGGCATATGCAATTATTTAATATAGCCTGCACTAATTGTGTTGCTGTTAATTATGAGGAGCATAAATATTACTATGAAAAGACTTTATTTTCTTTGCTTATAATTTGAACCATTAGATCAAAAATTTTTATGCCATGAACATATTTGTTTAAATTTTGTTAAAAATACTATTTTTCTTTGAGGAACAAGATTAGGGGAACTATATTGCTGATCTGCAAATTGAAATGCCTCCTAACTGACAAGTTCCTTCACATTTATACTTAGGGTAACTCTACTGATTACTTCAGTGCAGTGATTTGAGGGTGTGAAGTGGAAGGGACTGGGGAGAAGAAAAAAATCACATGAAAAAGCAGATAGAAAAAAAATTACAAAGTGGGCACTCTAACTGTCAGAGGAGCAATGGACAGGACTCTAAGCAGAAAATACAGTTCAAGTGATCACAAGTACCAGCAGGAACAGGGATGCAAGATATGTAGGGTTTAGAGCATTCAGCTTCTGGAGCAGGCAGTCAGAATTTTCATTCCTACACTTCTTTCTTTTCATCTGCAACTGAAACCAAATGGAAAGTGTTTGTTTTAATCTGTTTTCATTAATTCAATAATTAAACATGTGAAGAGGAGTTAATATTTAATTGTATTAATAGTAGCAGCCAGGAGTCAAAATGGTCCTACCTGACTATTTTGAGCCTCTGTGCTTGGAACTTGCTAATCTTCCAGCCCTAAGTTGCCATGTCCTACACCTTTGATCCTTAACTTTGTTGTGTAAAGTGCAAAATTGGATAAGAGAATTTAGTTCTGTAAGATGGATGCAATAACAGGATGTATGGAATAATAATTGCTTTTAATGCTTGTATTTTTTTGGCAAGGAACAGAAAATTACACACAGAATTTAATAAAGAATAGAAGCATTGAAATTTTTCTGCACTTAGAAACTGGAAAAAGTCAGGCTTAATTCTTTCATTGCATCAATGTTTTTGAGTTTTTTAAAGAGAAAAATTGTGTTTGAAGAGAGACATATGCTTTTGTTAGAGCTACTCAATATAGGTGGGAAAATTTGGTCATAGAAGCCCTCTTCAAGGGGGCATTAATACATAAATACATTTAATTAATACATTAATTAAAATTAATGTATTAATTTCAAATTAAATATAATTTGAAAATAATTATATGGCACTTTCATTGCATGAAATCACTTAGACTATCTGAGGAAAAACTTCAGTGATGACAGGATTGGAAATGTGATAGAGTAATTTATTCCAATAGGATGTTATGCTATGGGTGGTCTTTTTGTTTACAGAGGATGAAAATTTAATTACATGTTTTACTTCTAGAATACAATAATGTAGTATTTTTTCTGAAGGACCCCATGTCTCCTAACTTTTGAATCTTAATTTTGGCCTTTGTTTAAACCTCATGGGGTTCCCATGGGCCCAAGTCTTGAGCTTGTCCTGGTCCAGCTAGATGACATCCTGTCCTTCAGGTGTATCAACTCAACTACACCACTCAGCTTGGTGTCACTTCCAGACTTGCTAAGGGTTCACTTGACCCTGATGTCTGTGTCATTGATGACAACATTAAACAGTACTGATTCCAGTGAAGAACGCCACTTGTCACTGACCTCTGTCACCCTCTGAATGTCACTTTTGATAGATGCCTTAAACATTAAAGAACCCTGCTAAAACTGAAGAGAAAAAAAAAAATTCCATTTAATTTCCAAATAAAAGACAGCTGATTCTTCTTCTTGCTTGCTGAAACTGAGGAAACAACTGATCAGATAAGCATATTCACAATAGTGGTAGAAACAGTAATGATTAAATCTGTAATTTCTAGTTTTAGTGTATTTTAGCTTACTAGGAGAAAGTTCCAATCCATTATTCTTTCTTCCTTTTTGATAAGATTAGTGAACCTCATATATGAATGAGGTCATTTGCACATTTTCGTATATAGTTCTCAGAAGGCAAAGGCCACCTGGTTTTGGGAGAGATACACTTGGTACTTCAACCTATCTTCCTACAACTTGCGTCAATATCTTTTGTGACTTAACTACTGCTTACATTCCCTCATTCAGCATTCTCTCTTCAGTTGCCATAAGGGAAAAATAATCTTGTTGCCACAAATTTAGATGAACTTATTTCTGTTATCATCTCTCTGGAAAGTTCTTTGTTGTTTTCCCATTTTGTTCTTTATTCTAAACAAGATTTGTCAACCTCAGCAGCAGGTTGAGGGAGGTGATTCTCCCCATACTCTGCCATTGAGAGTCTTATTTGGTATACTGCATCCAGCTTTGTAGTCTTCAGCAGTCTTCTGTCTTTCATGAAAAAAGAATTAACCTGCTGGAGGGAGTCCAGAGAAGGGCCACAAAGATGATCTGATAACTGGAGCTTCTATTTTATGATGAGAGGCTGAGGGAGCTGAGGTTTTTCAGTCTGGGGAAGGGAAGTCTTCAGGGAGACCTCATTTGCCTTTCCAGTGCATGAAGGGGACTCAGAAAAGGAAGGCAAACTTTTTACATGGGCAGATAATGATATTATAAGGAAGGAAGAGTTTTAAACTAAAAGAGGAGAGATTTAGATTAGATATTAGACAGAGGTTAATGAGGCACTAGAGCAGATTGTCCAGAGCACTTGTGCATGCATCATCCCTGGAAGTGTTCAGAGCCAGATTGGATAAGACTTTGAGCAACCTAGTCTAGTGAAAGATGTCCCTGCCCATGGCAGAAATTTACAACTAGAAGGTTTTAAGGTCCTTTCCAACCCAAACCATTGTATGATTGTATGACTGCCTAATTTGACTTTTTACAGAACTTGGTATGTATAATTGTGACAATAGTAACAGCTCTCTCTGTAGGCATACATCCAAGCAGATAAATGTAATAAAACACATTAGGTGCATTTCAAATGGCTCTCAAATGTTATTTCAACATGACCATAAGTGAAAATTGTGTAAGAATGAGCTTCTCTTAATAAATGGTATAACCACTGTTGTGAAATAGAACTATTGGCCACCTTGACAGAGTATTTATTTCCTTAATATTAGTTCTCTTGATAAAAATGTAATGTTATCCTACAGGAATAACCTCAGCTATGTATAAATCTGTTCTCATTCCTTCAGGATATGATAACCTTTTACAGTAAGACATAAGAGAACAATAAAATGTATTATTGCCCTCTGTTTTAATTTTTACTCTTCTTTCTCTGTTCTCTTTTATATGCTCCATTCATAGCACAATTCAAGCCAATCAGCAATTTATTCTGTACTCCATTTCATCTCCTTATCTTCTGGAGTTTTGTTTTGTTTTGCTTTGTTTGATTTGAAAATCTATAGTAAAGATAGAATTGCTTTCAATATTCTGTCACAGAATATTGTGTGAAAACAGTGATATAATGTAAAAGAAGACACAGTGTATATAACTTACTAATTTCTTAATAAGTTAAAAAATCACCAAACTAGACGTACTTCAGTGATTTGTAAGAAAATCATTACTGAAGAACCAGACAGTGAATGTACAGGTCTTTTACTGCCTGGAAAAAATTTAGTTACAAATCTATGACTTAAATAGGAGGGTAATACAACTTTTTTCATAACATAAACCTTGAAACCTCCATTAAAACCATTAATATTTTCAGCCATGAAAAAGCATGAGGCAGTAAAAAAAGGGTTTCAAATTATCACTGTCTAGCTGAAAGACTTTTTCTTTTTACTAATCAACCACTTCCCAATTCAAAAGTCCAACAATTATGTATCTTGTTAAGGATATTTTATAATACTGGGAGGATGAAGAATCACTATTCAATTTTAGCTCTCCTGTCACCATGAGGCATATTACTCAGTAAGCTTGGATTTTTTTATTTTTAATGTAAGAGCAATTCTTGGTGATGCTATAAGAACACAGTCATGTTAATTAATGTTACATTTTCATACCATCCAGTCAGAAGCACAGCTATGCCTGTGGAAAAGTACATTGGCAATATAATTAGGAATTCTTCTAAGGAAAACATTGTAACAGACATCCTGCCATGCTTATGTTATTTTAATTGGATGTTTAGCTCAAGGGCGTTCATAATTTATCATAAACTTTAATGGTAATACAATCAGCTGGAAGGAAGCCATACTTATCTCCTTGATTACACCATAAGAAATGAAATCCTAATTTGAATATCCTTGTTTTAATATCCTTTTACTGACATGGCAAGAAGTAAAGACTTGGTTGACAAGGAGGTCATGCTGTTCATGTTTCAGCTGGGTAATGACTCGATGTAGTACAAGTGTAAGTGTAACAATTAAATGAAAAAAAGATTAAATCTGGCCTATCATGCAGAAATCTGACCAGTATGCAGACTGATTCAAAGCTTTTATGTCAAGAGGATTAAGAAGAATTACAGGAAGTCTTACTGTACTGATTTTGCTTTTTCTTTCTTTTGAAGAACTCAGACATCTTGGGTCTTCTAGTTCAGTCATTAGCTCCCCAGTGGTAACTTCTGAGAAACTACTTTTAGGTCTGCCAGCCGCCAGAACCAGGTTCCAGTCATTCCCAAATTTTGGAGTGGTTACAAATTTTTTGATTAACCTTCCTATAAGAATGATGGAGTATTTAATTAATGGGGATAGATTAGAGTGCCTTGGTCTCTAATAGTGGATATTAAGTAGATCTGCTGGTACTTCTACTTTCTTACTTAATATAAGAGCTTAAAATGTGACTTGGGAATGCATTTAAGTGTTCTCTTGGTGTTTACCAAAAGAAAGAATAGTTCATATTTCACCAGTCTATGTTTATTTTTGTGTTGTCCAAAACTGTTGAAAATCCTGTTTTAATAATGTTAATATTATGTGATATATGATGTGATATTTTTGCTGACTAAATATATTTCCCTTGGAGAAGTTATTAACATTGTAGGCTTGGTCGTTGTGGTAAGCTTGTGCTGACACCTTCCAGTGGGCTATTATGAGCTACCAAATTGCTTTTACCCTGAATCAGTAAGGATTCTCATTACTCTTGTTCCTTATAATACCATCTTGGATATTCTTATTATCTGTATGTTTAATTCTTTTAGCTTCATGTTAAATTCTGAGCTTCAATAGTTTTAAAATTCAATAATTTGGATCTCCCTGAAGCACTTTTTTGCACACATTTTCTGTTTCTCCATTTTGCATCTGCTGATTTTCTATTTCTTTGTCCTAGTAAAAAAAAAATGTCCAATTTACGTTAATTAGTACTTATAAATTGTTCATGTCTTATTGTTACTGCATGAGTGTATGTTTCCTCCATAAAATTAATATTCCTAGCACTAAAAAAAAAAATCTCACTGGAATCAATTCTTAGTTCCAGTTATTTTAGAGACTTTGCTCCCAGTACCCAACTCAGTCAGTCATCTGCTTCTGGCTGGAAAGGATAAACCCTCCACCCAGGCAGGCAAGACCTGTGCATAGCAGGAATACAAAGCCTCATCACTGTATGAGTGAGCAAAGAGGGGACATAGAAGGAATTGGCTGATACAGCTGCCAAGTTGCTCTCTGTGATTTTTGGAAAGTCATGGCAGTCAGATGCCATCTCTAAACTGGATTAAATAGATAGGTGTACTGATCAATGGGTGAAGAATTGATTGAGTGGTGAGATCTAAAGAGTGGCTGTCAACAGCTCAGTGTCTTGATGGAGGGAGGTCAGTCACATGTAA
>VWZN01013748.1:17901-53943 GCA_013396955.1 Regulus satrapa
GTCAGTCACATGTAATGTTCCTCAGGTGTTTATACTGGGGTTTGTGCTATTTAATGTCTTCTTCAATGACACTGACATCAAGTAAACCTTCAGCAAGTCTGCAGATAACACTAAGCTGAGTGGTGTGGTTGATACACCCAGAGATGGGATTCTACCCAGAGGGATCTGATCAAGCTTGAGAACTGGGCCCAAGGGAATCTCATGAGGTTTAAGAAGACCAAGTGCAAGGTGCTGGAACTCGGCTGGGGCAAACTCCAGTACCAGCACAGACTGGGGGATGAACAGAGGGAGAGCAGCCCTGGGGAGAAGGACTTGGGGGTGCTGGTGGGTGAGAGGCTGGACATGACCCAGCCATGGGCACTGCCAGCCCAGAGAGCCAAACGTGTCCTGGGCTGCATCCAGAGCAGCGTGGGCAGCAGGGGAGGGAGGGGATTGTGCCCCTCTGCTCTGCTCTGCTCTGCTGAGACCCCACCTGGAACCCTGCATCCAGCTTGGGGTCTCCAAAAAGATGACATGGACCTTTTGGATAAAGTCCAGAGAAGAGTCACAAAGATGATCCAGAGTGAGGGAACATGTCTCCCAAAGAGACTGAGAAAGTTAGGGTTGTTCAGCCTGGAGAAGGAAAGGCTCTGGTGAGACTTCAGAGCAGCCTTCCAGTACCTGAAGGGAGCCTACAAGATAGCTGGAGAGGTACCAGAGCATGGAGTGTGAGGAGAAGGGAGAACAGCTTTGAAACTGAAGGATGATCAGTTGAGATTAGATACAAGAAAGATTTTTTTTTAGAATGAGGATGATGGAACACTGCAATAGATTTCCCATGGTGTTGGGAAATTCTCCATCCCTGCAAATATTCGGTGTCAGTGTGGATGAGGCTCTGAGCATCCTGTTCTACTTGAAGATATCCCTGGTCATTGCAATGGCAGTTGGACTAGATGACCTTTAGGCTACCTTGTAATTCAACCTATTCTGTAATTTTCTTTTACCTTCTATAGACAGAAAGATATGGCACCCAGAGAGAGGATTTCATACTGGATCATTGCTTTAATGACCCAAGATTATCACTCATCAGTATTTCCTGCTGTGGGCAACCCCTTGTTATAGCCCTAAGTCACCCAGACCACTTCCATCTAAATATAAATAAATAAGTAATGGCTGAGTGTTTAAACATACTTCAATGTCCTTGTGTAATCTATTTCAGAGACTCACTCTGAATCAATCAAGTTGGAAAAGATCTTTGAGATTATCAAGTCCAACTTGTGGCCTAACCACACCTTGTCAACAGTGACTCCACCACTTCCCTGGGTAACCCATTCCAGTGACTAATCACCCTTTCTGTGAAGAAATTCTTACTGATGTCCAGCCTATTCCTACCCTGGCAGAGCTTAAGGCTGTTTCCTCTTGTCCTGTTGCTGGTTACCTGGGAGAAGAGGCTGACTCCCTCTTGGCTACACCCTCCTTTCAGAGAGTTGTAGGGTGTGATAAGGTTCACCCTGAGCCTCCTTTTTTGCAGGGTAAACACCCTCAGCTCCCTCAGCCACTCCCCACAGTACTTGTGCTCCAGGCCCTTCCTTCACAAGCCTTGTTACCCTATTTGTCTGTCTATCCTAGCTAATATGAAATCACACTTCATTTCCCTCTTGGATGCTGTCTTTCAGGAGTTTTATGCTCTCCAGCATGTCCATATCTTAACACCTAATCTACCCAACAGCTCCTATAAAAAGCCAGATTTTAATGACAGTTCAAATAAATATGCAGATTGCAAAGCAAATCAAGTAACTTTAAGGCTCTTAAGAGTTCTAAACAAAATGTTGGTGCTCTGCTACAAGTGTTGATCTTATGAGATTGCCTGTTTTTATCTTGATATGTTCTTCCTTGTAAGCCCTAGATAGGCACTAGTCTTGATATTTTTCTCTTTTTTGTCTGCCAATTTCCATTAACCTTTATCTCTTTTGATACCTCAGATTTTGTCAGTATGTTGGATTTATTGCCAGAAAACAGGGAGTGAAACAACTTGGCCTGAGGTTGAAGCAAGACTAGTCAACTATATAAGGTATCCAGAAGCCTTCCAGGTAGCTTTAGGTCTCCAAAACTTTTCTTACCTATAAGCATGTTTATATTGTCCATTTTTCTAGATAGTTTTAGAAACATATATTACCTCTGTCTCACATTTTTGGCCCCATCCTTAGACCAGCGCTGCTGAAAGGTGGCATGGAGTTTTTATCTGATGTTACCTGGATGGATGTAATTTAAAATGGATGCTGCAGATTGAATTCTTATTCTCCATCTTTAAAGATATAATCAAGTATCACTCCTATGCTAAGCTTCTGTGTTTTCCAGTTATCTATTGTTGGGGGTTGGTTTCTCTTTCTATCTTATCTGTAGAATTTTTTACCATTGTTCTCCTAGGAGCGCTAATGTGGGTACTTANTGTATCTTCTCCGTGCCGGAGCGCCCCTACAGCTGTGTGGGATCACCGCACCCGCCCCGGAGCCACCGGTGCTCCCTGCCAGCTGTGACTGTAACTATACCGGAGGGGAGAACCCTAGCCCTGTTGGTTATCTCACTGCTACTGTTGCTGTTAATTGTTTGCCGTGATAAACTTAGTAGTAAAGAACAGTTATTCCTTATTCCCATACCTCTGCCTGAAAGACCATTAATTTCGAAACAAAAATAATCCGGAGGGAGAGAGGTTTGTTCCCTTCAATCTCAATTTTCCAAGGGAGACTAGCAGATACCTGTCGCTTAAAAACCACGACACTATTTATAGTGCCTATCCTTTCTTTATTTTGTGTGGAAAAATCTATCCAATTTAGCCTATGGACTAAGGAACTAAAATATATAAACTAATAGTGAAATATTGCTAATTATAAGTAAACAAAGGCATCCAAGGCCACTCGTTTTGTTGTAGATGTTTGCACACTAATGTAAACAAAATGTGTAATGTATACAGACAGTTAATTTGTTTGATTGATGAAGTATTTAAACAGAATTCATGGTATTACTTGATGGAAGTTATGGATGCTGTTTTTTATACATTATTTTAGCATTATCTGGTAGTGCTGGAATATAAATTTGTAGTTAATTTGCTGTACAAGCATTTATTGAATTTTTCTTTGAAAAATTAAAGTATTCAAAAGCTTCTTTAAAGGGTAAACCCAGAAGTTTTTTGAAGTGTATTTGTAGTGGAATGATAACTTCTGAGATTAAAAGAAAAAAGAAAATTGTAGCTGGTAAACAGTAGTGAGGAAAATAAGCTGCATGCCTGTGTCTCAAAAGAAATGAAATTTTAGATGCATAATTATAGGTTGTGTTGAAATATATAGGGAGTTGCTTTTTTTTCCCCAACCAGTCTCATTTTTTCTTGACTTCTTGACATTTTAAACAGTTTTTCTCATTTAAGTACCTGAGGTAATTTTTATTAGTAATATGATTTACTGTTAAGAGTTACAATTATTTCAGACATGAAAAGACTTCCTTTCAGATCTGCCTATACTGAGGAGAAGATATCTATAGAAATATCAGGCTGGTCACTGTGAAAGCAAGTGCAACAATCTGTTGATTCTGCTCTGCAGATCTGTACGGATGAGAGGTCTGAACAAACTGTTTGGAGAAACTCACCAAACTCCTTTCTCTTCAGTTCCAGTCTTCAGGGAATGGCAAAAGTCAGTCTCCTGGAATTTCCATCTGGGATTGCTGCTGCTCTGGCTAGGTGTTCTTGGCCACTTTTGGGCTGATCTTCTGTTTAGTTTTAGAGAATTTGGCATTTTTGTTATCCTGGTACTTTTTTATTATGGTCCCCTTTGGCTGAGCAGCCCCTATTCTGGTTATGTGAACATTCCTTATACGGCTTAATTTCCCGGTGAAAGGAGATGGGTGTAGGTAGGACTTACGTTGCTGCTGTGGTAAGAGCACACCATGAGTATTCACTTGGTGGTGTAAATACTGTTCTGACAAAACAAGCCCTCTATGCAGCAGTACCCTGCTTTGTTGTCTTTACCTATCAAAGAAGAGATCTGCTGGTGCACTATGCTCTTCTAAATATAGCAGGATATATTTCCTGATCAAGAAATTCCTTCCAGTTTATCTGTGGTTGTGTAAGTTAATTGATGCACACCACCACCAGGATAGATTGGCATCCTATCTGTTTCCTCTTGTTATGATTTCTATTTTGACGTTTTGAAATTACTCTTTCTTACTTTTATTTTCCACTTTCATGGGCTTTTCAGACAATGTTAGCAAACTGATGTTTCTCTTCAGGCAGTACTTTAACAGCTCTACTTTGTACAAAGAATGGGCACTGAGTATTCTTGTTTGCTGTTTGTTTGGTGGGTGTGATTCTAGTTTGTTAGCAAAAAAGAAACGCTGTATTCTGCACAAGATGTTATACTGCACTGTTTATGCCATTACCTGTGTGACACTAACAAATCAGCCGGCTTTTTAAAATGCATGAAAGTTCAGCTAAACAAATTGCTGTTGGTATTCTTTTGTTTACGACAAAAGATACAGTTGTTGAGACCATGTTTCATCTTCAGGTATGTTGTAGGGCTCCCAGTGCATTATTTTAGGCATATATAGAACACGTGGGGGAAAAAAGATATATGAATAAATGAAAGGGTATCAAATAAACACAGAAGAATTATTCTTTTTTTTTACTTTGTCAAAGTGTTTTCCACAAATCTGCAGAAGTGTAATAAGACACTCCCAAGAAAAGAGGTACATGAAAAACTTAACTGTAAAATAATGGGAAAAAAAAGGATAAATGAACAGAGAAAGTAACATCTCTTTAACGCTGAGTT
Organism: Regulus satrapa; assembly: GCA_013396955.1. Lineage (NCBI taxonomy): Eukaryota > Metazoa > Chordata > Aves > Passeriformes > Regulidae > Regulus > Regulus satrapa. The sequence goes on from VWZN01013748.1 coordinate 22,698, forward strand.
ACTCTGAATAATTTGGAATCATGCTATGTATTTGCCTCTGCACACGTGCTGTACAACATAGATCATATTATGCAAATTTTAAAATATGCTGAATTGTCAGTGTTTTCAGTCTCTCAAAGTTTCTGGTTTTGTGAAAAACTTTTGGAGGAGGTCAGGTGCAGATTCCCTAATATTGATTTTACTGTCGACTTTGCTACCACTCTGTTCCTCATCAAATTATTGTTTGTAATATAAGTTTACTAATTAGTATGGAATTGTAAGGCTGTAAAGTAATACAAGTTAAACAGATCACGGAGATCATCTGGTCCACTCCCTTGGTCTTCAAGCAAGGATCTGTTTCAAAACTGGAAATCAAAGTTCTATCAGGTTGCACTGGATTAACATTACTTAATAAGTTCCAAAACCTCATGGTTTTGCCAACAGAAGTGTTAAGGGGTGACAGACAAATGTGATAGAATTCCTATCACTGTACAAAAGTGATTATATTTAATAAAAGAGATATAAGCTTTAAGGGTTTTTTTGGGTTTTTTTTGTTTTTTTGGTACATGGCTTGCATAGGCAAGTCTTGTAGTTAGAGTAAAGATGATTCTATTATTTATTTTAGTAGTTATGAAAAGGGAAGTTCTGTTTCCAAAGAACTGTAGACTTTTGGAAGAAAAGGGCCGTTTGGTTTTGTTGTCTTGTATCAGAATGAATTTGATGGAAAGTTAGGTAAAACTGAGGGTAAAAAGCAATAAAAACAACTTGAGAAAAATATTTATTTCATTTCAGCTTCAAATTTTAGTTTCAAACAGTAGTACTATTAAAGACTTCTAAAACAATAGGAAAAACCTTTTGTGTCCTAATTATTTACTTTACTGATGGATAGTCGCTCACAGCACTTCCCTTTTGTAGACTAGAATGATAAATATCGTGTGAATAGTAAACTCAAATGATTGTTTTCACTTATAGTTTTTCATTTAGAGAGAAACATAACACCAACTTGTAGGCAAAGAAATGCTGCAGTTTAACACAGCACATAGATTTCAGTATTTGTAGCTGTGAGGCTTGATTTTTAAAATATTTTTTTCAGAATAATTAGAAATTAAAATGTCTTTTTCTCCAAGTTTTCTTTAATATTTGAGTTGGTGACTTACTTCAAAAGTTAGTACTCAGTTAAGAAAGTATTTTTAAGCTCCTGATGAGCAAAGTATGATGTATGTTTTCTTTAGTGGATAACAGGTTTAGTAAGGCACAGGCATGCAGATTCTTCAGGAAGATTGATTTTTCTATGGCAACTACTCATAAATACCAGGGAATCTTTTGTGTCAGACTGTTGTAGTTTGCAGAATGCTCATCTCCCAGTAGGAAGAATTATAAGCCTTCTAAAATATCCCTACAGTATAAGGATTTTTCATGAGACAGGAGCCTCATACTTTTTATATCTAGTGTTGTTACTGGGGAAGGGGCATGCAGAGGGCTGCTTTCTCTTGCTGGATGAAATTATCCTCCCCAGTGTTTTAAGATTACACACTCAGAGTACTTGAAGCATAACGGCTGTAGAAACATAAATTTTTTATATTGCACTGCAGAAGAAAATCTACCCAATTCTTCATTCAGTGGAAGAGGTTTCCCTCATTGAACATGGCAAGTTTCTGAGTAGACCAGGTTACTTTCCCATGTCAAGTGATGTGACAGGAGTGCAAATGGTGCGCTGAGCATCTGAACCGGTATCAGCTGGTGTGATGGGAGTGAAGTCATCACATGAAGTAGGCAGCACAGCCTCAGGCTATTACAGGGTGTTAATTCTGTGGCTTCAGCTTCACTTGGTTAACATTAAATGGATCTGGACGGACAAAGATTCTCAAACATGTACTGGGAGATTGGTCTAAACAAGTGAAAACCAGAAAGGATACATCACCACTGCTGTTTTTGGTTTTTTTTAGGAATAGCTCTAGCCAAGTGTGAATAGAATACTGTCCCAGGCATCTTCATACTATCATAAACCAAGCTACCCTCTTCTGTAACGCTATGAAGTGTGCTGAGTATATCTGTGCTAGAAAGTGTTCACCACACTAGCTGTCAGTATTTGGATGTTTTCTTTATAAGTATGGGGGTTTTTTGTAGGAGGGAAGGCTTTGGGGATAAGCTAAATGTAAACATAGGCACACTTGAATAGGAGTGAAAAGGGCATGATCTTTATTGGTGCAGCAAAAGGGAAATTTCTCAGTAAAATTCCTTCTGGAGCAATCCTGTGAAGTGAGGTGTGTTGCTAGTTCAACTGTGATACTACCCGCAAGGTACCCCAAAAAAGCCAAATTTCCAGTTTCTATATAGTTTGTATATGTGGAATCAGCATTTGTGGTGTTTGTGTACTTCAGAGAATAATTACAGTATCCAAATCTTTGGTCAGATACACAAATGCATGAGTCCGAGTTTTAGAGAAGTTTATCATTAAACAAATATACTACTTTGTGTCACAACGTGTAGAAACAATTCAGAAACTATGGTTAGTCATCAAATTACTTTTTTCTTTTTCTTAACCCAGAGGGTAGAACTTGATATTTCTGTCTAAATATATAATCTTAAAGACTTTTTTCATTTTTTCTGTTGTGTACATTGAAGGCCAAAATTTGGTAGATTTAATATTTTTGACTCTATATGGCCAAATGTGTCATACTGTGAGAAAGGGACATATTATGAAATAAAAATACTTACAAAATTTTCGTACATGTGTTATGTAATAGAGTTAATTGTAACTTTTACTAAATTTAACAAATAATTCCACACACACTAAGACTTTAATAATTCTTATTTTAGTCGCATGAAAATTTGTGTTTTGATGTTATGGTTCAATACTCATTTTAAACTACCTTCAGGACTGTGTTTAAGGGTAAGACGTTGGCAAAATAACTTCCTTCTTCTTTTGCTCCTTAAAGTTAATGATTAAGCATTTTTCTCAACTGTGTGTTAAAAAGTATATGTTTTGTAGGAAGAAATATTGATAAATGCTCTGGTGCACTGTTTTGTGTGAGCCTTCAGAATGATTTTTGTGTCTTGCACTGAAGACGTGTTGATGTAAAAGATTATCTATTACATTTTTAGTCAACCTTTTAAATGGTTTTAATATATAGTATGAATTCTGTAAATAATAAAGCATGTACATAAAAAGCTAAGGTTTCTTATAGAGTGTACTTGATGCAGGTTATAGCTAACTAGTAGGCAATAATGTAATATGTCTTATTTTAACAATGGAGTACTTCAGTGACTTAATACAAATGCAGAAAAAAAATTTGATTAATTATCTTTAAATGTGTGAAATACCAATGCTTACTGTGGTAAATCATCTTCTGTAATGAGGCAAATAATGGCAAAACTACAGATGGCTGTACCTGCTGGGCTGCAGGGATATTTGTTTAGTACCATAGAGGGCATGTTCAGCTCACAAACTCTTGGTGTAATCATGTAGCTTGTCCCAGTGCACTTGGTATCCCACTGGATAACTCACTGATAATGAGAACCTGCTTTTCTCTGCTGAGCTCTCTCAGTGACTGAGTATGTAGGAGTAACCACAAGTCTAAAGATCACTGAGTTACATGAATCTTAAGGGATAATAGAAAAACTAGTAATACCTGCTCTGTGATCACTCATCCTTTATCATCCAGAACAAGAAGTGAGTCAGATCTTTGGCATCATCAGAACTGCTGAATCAGCCATTTCCATTTCACGTTTTAGTGGAAAGATTGGCAGTGTGTGGGGGGGCTGTAGTTCATTGTAACTGGGACTGTTATTACCAGTTTCTTAACCTGTCATCCCTTTCACATTACCTTGATGCTTCTTTTCTGAAGGCTGGTTTGTTCCAAAAAAGGGGTTTAGTGACACTGGACAGTCCAAACCTGTGGAGGCCAAAAGACTGTCAGCCTGCTGAAGCCTTGAGTTTTAGCTTTCATATTTTTCAGATTCTGTACCATTTTAGTGTGTAGTTCTGGGCTTCATATTAACTGTTAGTAAGCTCTCTTCACAGGGTAGGTAGACAAAACAGTTCATTTTCTAGCTTGAGACCAAGGACAACTGATATAAAATTCAAGGCCAAGAGCATGAGCAATGGTGAAAGGAAGAGAGAACAACAAGGAGGATGGAGCTTCATAACCTGAAGCTATAATTGGACAATTAACTCCAATATGGTAATGGACCAAAAGTTATAAAAGTGTGAGACCTTGTGACCGGTCGTCCATTTTGTGACCATTTTGGGTTCATCTTGGGTGTAGCCCTGACCAGGCTCTTGCACTGTACACACTGTACAGTGTGTACCCACTGAGGCCTTTTAATAAATACCTATTTTATTCCTTTTGCTCTGTCTAGTCTCTGTTCCGGGTCAGCCTTCTCAAGGCATGAGTATGTATCTTCCTTAAATCTGCTGACTACTTAAAAGGCAGCCTTTTTCACAATTATCTCGCTTAGATAATCTCCAGGGTAATTTAGGACATTTTTCTGTATCATTCCATGCATACTGCTGTCCTTTTATACCAGTGCTGTTTAATTTGTCTATTTACAGGCTAAATTAGGAAAGTCATAACAAGTTCCTTTTGCACTGATTTGGTCCCACGCATTTGATAAAAATGCAGGTCCTGAATTGCATGAAATTGTTGCATCTTTCCAAAATATTCTGACTGATGCAGCACTAAGTTTTGTGTCCCTTTTCTATATTCGGGATTCACACTGAGTTTTCATAATCTCATCATGTCACCTTACTGTTGGCTAATAGTCTTACATTTTATTTTTATGTCAATCATTTCCAGTTTTAAAATTAAGCTTTCCTAAGATACTTAGTCACTTACCTCTTACAACCACAGGTTGTACTACATTGTATGCATTGTTTTATTATAATCCTGCAATTTGCTAATTTCTGAATTCTCTGGCTCTTATGGGTTGTCTTCTCATTTAGTCATAATGTCCTTGACTGTGTGTCATGAGCAGTGTCCAAGGTTTTGTCCCAGCATCACTAGGTACAGTATTGTTCCTTAGAAGCTTCTGTAATAACTTCCCTCCAAACTGTTAATTCCCCACTTGTACATAGCATATTATTGCTTCTCTTTTACCAAGTTCATATGCATTTCATAATTCTAGTCTTAATCTTTATCCTCTCCAGTTTTACAGTATTTCTCAGAGCACCAAAACTGACTTGCTCAAATCTGTCTTCTTGTCCAGAAACTTAGATTACCTGTAGCTTAGTGTTGCATTTTATTACAGTACATATTATTGACACTATCCTAATGGACCTATAGCAATCTGATTTTTTTTTAAGCGCTCAGCTTCCTGCTGTTCAGCAAAACAGTATCATCTCAAACATAGTAGATTTACATGTGTGCTTCATATGGATGAACTGTCCCTTGAGCTCACTGAAAGTAGTGAATAAATCTTCATCTTTAACAGAGCTAAACTCTAAAGAACAGAAAGAAGAAAGACCAGGAATAATTCCTGTTCATCTTATTTCTACATTTATTAAAAGTCCAGTTTAGATAAAATGGTCAACAGTTTAGCACTACTGCAGATTTAAGAACAGCTCATGTAGATGGAGGATTTAGTTTTGAATCTTCTTCTCTGTTGAATGGGAGAAACTGTTCTTAATGCTCAAAGAAAAATTGTGTTAATTTAAAAGTGCTATTTGCATTCACTCTTTTAGTATGTGATAGTCTTGCAATAATAAAGTTGGTTGGCTCGGGTTTTTGTGTATATGTAATAAGAACTTTCCTTTTTTATTACATCAGTAAATTACAGCAATTACAATGATTCCAGAGCTTGCAATGCAAATTTCTTTATGCTTGTGTATTAGCTCTTGTATTTTTCTGCCATGAAAATAAAACATTGCCTTTTTCTGATTTCTTTCTTATAATTTTTTAAATTTCTGCTTGCAGTTCAGAATTCCTCATAGCATGATTAGATCATTAGTATTTCTTGCCAACTTCTAGTTTCAGCTGGCATGGAAAAAGGCAAGCAAAAGTCTGTGCCAGCTCTCGCATTAGTTTTACTGTAAGAATCATTCAGAAGACAGCAAGCTATTCAGAAAAGTCACAAAGTCATGCAATATGAAAAAGATAAAATGTTGGGCCTCCATGTACTATATTGAAATGAAGACAAATTCTCCCATTCACTGCTTTCAGTGAATGTAAATTGGTTTGTGTCAAACTAAACGTTCATTTGGCAAAATATCCTCTCTCTGAAGTAATTGGTAGGAGAAGCTGAGGTAGAGGTACAGGAAAATAAGGAAACATTGTGATGTATCTTCAGCTCTAGATAGCAATGACTGGAGTTTCCCACTAAGCTGTTGCCTCACTCTTTAAAGTGGTCCAAAATTTTACCATCAGCAGCTTGCTGTGCCAGTAAGATCTGTGCCTGAGCTATGTGATTATTTCCTTTTCTGTTTCTGAGTCTTGAGTGCATCCTTCTAAGTGTCATAGTTCTTTATGTGAGAAGAGATGGTACCATTCCTATCAATTTTTCTTACAATGCTCACTTAATCTGACTTTGTTGATCTCGGGATTTGCCCTTTTTGGATTAGATCCTTTTGCCCTAGTTATCTTTTATTTAATGATCCAGATGTGTAATCACTGCTAGCCTTGGTTAGTGCCTTTGTACTCATATGACGATGACAAACTCAGCCTGACCTGGCCATGTGCACTCAGCTCAGAAAGCCGGCGGGATCCTGGCTGCATTCAAATGAGCATGGAAAGCAGGGCGTGGGAGGGGATTCAGCCACTCTGCTCAGCTCAGTGACACCCCACCTGCCAGTTCTGGTGTCCCCGACATGGGAAGGACATGGAACTGTTGGAGGTACAACTTGCAGATAAGAGGTACAAAGAAAGGCTGGGAAAGTTGGGGCTGCTCACTCTATAGGAGAGGAAGTTGCATGGAGACCTCATAGCAGCCTTCCACTATCTGGAAGCCTGCAGGGAAGCCAGAGGGCAGCTCTTCAGAGATTGTATTGATGGAACAAGGAGTAATGAGTACAAACTGAAAGATGAAAAAAGCTTAGAAATTGAAAAATCTTAGGCTAGGTGTTAGGAAAAAATTTTTTCCTGTGAGGGTGATGAGACCCTGAAGCAGGTTGTCCAGGGAGGTTGTGGGTATTCCAACCCTGACACTGATAAAGGCCAGGCTAGATAATACTTTGAGCAGCCTGGTCTAGTGGAAGGTATGTCTACCCATGCCAGAGGTGTTGGAACTAAGGTCTACTATGACTTCTAGAGCTAGAGACTTGAAGGTCCCTAGCAATCCCTAACACTCTCTAATTCTGTGTTATCAGTTTCAGATGGAACCAGTACTGACAAGGTGCCTGGCCACAGTCTTGAAGATGCTGGTGTGCTATGGCCACAACCATGTAATGAAGCTTCTGATTCACTCTACATCTGCCCTTAGGCTATTTGCTTTTCCTTTCATCACTACTGAATCTCCATGTGATAACTACACAGAATTGCATACTGTGTGGACTATGTTCTCTTTCCAGAGTCCTAGCAGTTTGCACAGTCTGACATTCTTCAGGTAGAGTTGGGATTGTGTTCCTCACATGCACTTAGCATTTATCTACACAAAATTCAATCTGACATTTTATTACCTTGCCATTCAAAATCATGAAAACTTTTGCAGGAAGGTTTACTCTTATCATGCTGAATGATTTTAATTTATAGTCAATAAATCTTGCCACTTCCCAAACCCACCTTCTTTGCCAGATAATTTATGACTACATTTTTCAATTCAAACTCTCACAAAAATCCATTTACTAGGAAATTTAATCATCCTTCCCTCTGCCTCCTGGGCTTGACCAGCTTGCTTAAAAATTTCAAAGCAAAGTTAAGATCAAATTGAATTGCTTTCATTTAGATGTTAATAAGTTGAATTGTAAAAAGTTGCTTTTTTTCTTGCAACACTGAGAACAAATTTCTGCACCAAGATTAAAACAGACTATCTTCAGTAAGTGTGGATGCTTTCAGTGTCATGTTTTCTCCAAATTGGGATCTATTAAAAGTTTTTAGTAACATAACTGAAAATGGATTAGTACAGTTTTGCATATGGGTGATAGTACTGCATTACTGAGTTGATTGAATTTTTTTTATTGCTACTTTTAATCTTTTGTTGATTATCAAAAGCGAGATCATTATTATAATGGAGTATATCTTCTCTCCATGATTTCAGTGGAGCATATCAAATAAACCCAAGCATATGAAATTGGAATGTATGAAGAATGCAGTATTTATGTCAACAGAATATTTTTGTTAAGTAAGTGCTGCTAATGAATCTCCTGTAAAGCTGATTTTGTAATAAGTCAAGGGTTACGGAAGAATGTGCATAGTTGGAGGACAGCATTTAGTTTTGCAGTAATAATGTGTCATCTGTTGCAAATCTTTGGGATAAAATGCATCTTACTACTTTACATAAAACTTTCATGTACTTAACTATGAAAAATAATGTACTTTTAAAGTCATGTGTAAAGATATTGATGGTTGTAAATGTGTAAAATTAATGGTTGTTTCCTTTATACTCAAATAGCATTCTTCATTAGACAAACTTAGAAAAGAAAGCCACCCTAATCCCCTCCCCTTCTTTCCTTTGTTTTCAACATTACACTTTTTTCTTTTTTCCTTTAAAGGGACTTTACTATGAAATTCTAGATGCAAAAATCATGCCTTCAGCTTTTTGCAGAAAGAGGACAAAACAAAAGCATCGTCACATTGCAGAGCTCACAACATACAATTTTGAGTAAAACAGACCAGGAAGGAAGCGTAACTTATAACTGGAGAACTAAAATCTGGCCAGATCAGCTGTTCCTTTTCCATTATTCAGAATGTAACTTGTAGAGTGAGAAGAGTAAATTGTTTTTCCAAAGAGTAAATATCACCCAGCTCTTTCCTAGACATTTTTTTCCACTTCAATCTCTAATCTACCTGTCCTGCCAGCGACCAGCTCTAGTCCTCAAGGAAGCCATATTTCAGTTTTTCCAGCACTAGAAACCACTAACAGGCCTGATGATGTTGGTTCCTGTTCTCTGTGGTTACAAGGAGATCACCCCAACCCTCATGTCTCTGGTTCATCTCATCTCATGTAACTAGCAAAACACCCACATTTCAAGACAGAACAAATGTTCTCAGACACCATTAGGTAGGAATTCTGTGAATAAGGGGTATGTGAGTAAGGTTGTAACTTTGTATATTTTTACACTTTCATTTTCATTTTAATGTTACAGAGATACCTGCTTTATTAGAGGCAAGTTTAATATAGTTTAAGGTATTTCTCAGAATGTGTCTGGTTTTTTTTCTACATGTTATATGACTAACCTCAAAAATTTTCATCTGAGTAACAGCAGCAACCATGTTTGCTCTAGCAGAGGCATTTAGGGTCTGAATGAGATGGGAGGGACACTCTAGAAGTTTTATATATAAGTTCTGTTTTTCTAAATGTGGCAATGTTTATGTCTTGTACATGCTAATGAATTTTACATAGCTTTTGTGATTCTTAGCTTTTTTAGGTGTTACTTTACATTTATTGCCCTATTCTTAATATTACTTCCAGTAGGAAAACTGCTGTTCTTCAAAGAATTGAAGTAAAATGAGCTAAATCTTTTGAGTCTGATATACTGCGCAGTCAGAACTTACCTCTCTTGATTTCTGCCGTGTATAAAAGACAAACTTCAATACTCATCTCAGAATCTGATTACAGCTCAAGTTTACCGCACATTATTGAACAACATTTTCTATCTAATTAGCACATTTTCCTTATGTATTAATTACAGATCAATCTGTGAATAAAAAACTCCAGCCTTTTCTCCTTTATCTGCTAGTCACAGAAAATAATTCTGTGGAGTTTGTAGGTATTAACGAAGAGCAGCAGGTTTTAAATATATTTATGATGTCAATATTTTACTCCTCCATATTTAAGAATAAACACTCATCACATTAATAATGAACTGAATTGTCTTCTAGGGACGAAACTGACTCAAAGGTAGTTTTTTGATTTGCTTGTAGTATAGTTGTCAGCCCAGAAAGTATTAAGGCAGATATATTGGATCCTAAACCTGTCAGCCATAAAGTGTATCTCTTCACTATATCACAATTCCTAATTTGACAGAAGTAGAATGTCTTTTTTGCTACAGAAATAAATTTGAAATCACTATCACAATCATTTGCTTAATTGACATACTCTATTATATGTGTAACTTACATATAAAATGTATATTCAAATGGTTTTATTTCAGTTATTGAAAAAAAAATTTGTAAAGCCATTCAGTTTCTGAATGTTAAGCAGCACTATTTGCATATTTAAGTACAATCAGCTTTGTGGTCCATAGACAAAAATACAGGGTGCTCTTTAAAAAATTGTGAATGTTGCTCACCTTTCATTAAGGATCTGTGCTAATTGGGGTTTACATGGAAGTGAAGTCAGTGGTTCATGCGTAGCACTTATGAACTCAGAAATATTACCCACAGACCTATGCCTAAGATTTTCCCTTAGTTCTGGAGTTGGATGAAGTAAAGATAAACCCAAGACAGCTGATCTTCTCTTTAGACAGAGGACAATATATGCCTATTGTGGACACTACTGAAACTCAGAACAAAGTAATGTAACTATTTTCTACTGAATGCTTTAAAATTCTATGCCTAAAAATAACCATGATCTATAAGAATTGGTAATGATACCAGTACTAATGTGAGTCCTTTTTTCAGGTAGAAGCACTTCAACTTAATGTCTTTTTCCCCCTACACCCTTCTGTCTCTCTTTCTAGATGCAGCAATTGTTCCATGAGAACTATGAACACAACCGCAAGGGTTACATTCAAGATCTTCACAACAGCAAGATCCACACAGCCATAACACTTCATCCAAACAAAAGACCAGCCTACCAATATAGGCTGCACAATTACATCCTGAGTCGCAAAATTTCCGAACTGCGCCATCGGACCATCCAGCTCCATCGAGAAAGTGTCCTGATGAGCAAGCTCAGTAACACTGAGGTAAATAAGGAAGATCAGCAGCTGGGAGTGGTGCCATCTTTCAATAATTTTCAGCCACGTGAAAGGGATGAAGTAATCGAGTGGGAGTTCCTGACAGGAAAGTTTCTTTACTCAATGGTGGAGAACCAGCCACCCCGGCAGAGCCTGAGCAGTGTCCTGCGGGCTGCACTGGATGATACTGTGATGCAAGTCATGGAAATGATAAATGAGAACTCCAGATCTAGAGGAAGGCTCATTGATTTCAAGGAAATACAGTATGGGTACCGCAGGGTAGACCCTCTGCATGGAGTAGAGTACATCCTGGATTTACTGCTTTTGTACAAAAGGCACAAAGGAAGGAAAGTTACGGTTCCAGTGAGACGCCATGCTTACCTTCAGCAATTGTTTAGCAAACCTTTCTTCAAAGAAGCAGAGGAGCTAGATGTAAAAAGCTTGCTGGATGACACTAACACTGACACTCAATCTTTCTCTTTCCTTTCAAATTCTTTAAAGATTTTTTCCTCATCGTTCCAAGGCACCAAAGATGTTGGAGGACACAGTGACAAGAAAATACATATTCTTGTCCCAATCACAGGAAGATTTGATACTTTCTCAAGATTTATGGATAATTTTGAGAAGACTTGTCTGATCCCCAAGCAGAATGTAAAACTGGCAATAATTCTTTTCAGTTCTGAGTCAGGCCAAGACTCTAGCAAACACATAGAGCTAATAAAAGAATACAGCATTAAGTATCCTAAGGCAGATATTACCCTGATTCCAATGTCAGGAAAGTTTTCTAGAGGCTTAGGTCTTGAGATGGCTTCATCTCAGTTTAGCAACGACACTTTGCTGCTGTTCTGTGATGTTGATCTGGTATTCACACCAGACTTCCTCCAGCGATGCAGAGATAACACTATTCAGGGAGAGCAGGTTTACTACCCTATCATCTTCAGCCAATATGATCCAAAAGTAATATATGGAGGCAACCCTCCAGCTGACAGTAGTTTTGTTTTCACAAAACGAACTGGATTTTGGAGGGAGTATGGATTTGGAATTACCTGTATTTACAAAAGTGATCTACTTACTGCTGGTGGATTTGATACCTCAATTCAAGGCTGGGGACTTGAGGATGTAGATCTCTTTACTAAAGTGATAACGTCTGGCTTGAAGGCTTTCAGAAGTCAGGAAGTAGGAGTTGTCCATATTTTTCATCCTGTTCAGTGTGACCCCAATTTAGATCCGAAACAGTATAAAATGTGCTTAGGGTCCAAAGCAAGTACGTTTGCCTCTACCATGCAGCTTGCTGGACTCTGGCTACAGAAACATTTGGGTGTCAGGTACAATTGGACTCTCTCCTGACAACTCAGCCTATTTGGCCTTTTTAGGGGAGTTTACCTCATTGCTATTATTTGATTTTGCTGTTGTAGTTTTAAACTTTCTCCTTGTAGTCTTCCAAAGACTGTTGACCTCAAACGGGATGACTCTGCTGTTCACTGATGTTTCTTATACCTACTGAACTGCTGAGGTGAATTCCTTAATATTTCCTTTGTTTGAAATTCAGTCTAGTCATGGAAAGCATAAAAACCCATGGAGCATATTCATCACAAGAGACTGTATTAGAAGAATGTTGTCTTTCAGCTTTTGGATTCAGTATCATCTTTGTTGCATTTCTCAGATTTGATGTGATTCAAATATTTACTGGTGAAGGTACCACAAAAGTGCTTTATGCTTCTTCTGGGGATGGAACTCTCTAAGATAAACTTGAGTTTTATAATTTATATGAGGACTTATATGTATAAACGCTACTTTTCTTCATCTTTAGAATTTTTAAAGTAAATGAATAACTATAATTGTACCTTTATTTTTTAAAAAAAAAGTAAAGCTGAGGAGCTACTTGCAAATACAACTGGTACTGGCTACCAAGGTCCTTAAATGTCTTATTATTAAAACAAACTCCTCACTGTCACTCAAAGTGTAAATGAACTTTATTTTCGCAACAAACAGGATTTAATCAAATGCTCATGTACACTTTGAAGATTTTTGAGCCAACATTTGCAGGCAAGAAGAAACTATGACCCAATATGGTCATTCATGATAAATTGCAAGCATACAGTGTTCTTACTTTGAAACATGTAGTGTAAGTTGCTCTTTCTCTTTTTAGAATGAGTCTCTACTACATAATTTTCTTTTACATTCCTTTCATAAGGCTGCACTTCAGTGTTAAAAGTTAAAGTTCTATTTTTTGTTTTACATTTTTCATGAATATTGGTACTCAGTAGCAACTTGTTGTTAAGATTAAAGTAGCTGTAGAATAGTTATTTAAGTTTCAAAGTTTACTATTGCTGGTCAAAGTTCCTTGCCAATATATTTATATTAGCGGAGGTTAGAAGACTGTGTTCAGATTTATCTCTCCAAACAGCCTGAAGTTGTCATATTGTGGATTCATGAAGTGAAGTATTTAAAGTAATACCAACAGGAGAAATAATAAATTTCTGTATTTTAAAGAAATGTTTATATAGGGATATATATGTGTGTGTGTGTGCGTGTGTGTATATCCCTATATATATAGATATATAGAGAGCATAATTTTGAAGTATGTTCCACTTTTCATTTCAGGCAGTGATTTGTTATGATAGTTGTTGTTTTTGCCACATGCTTGGAACATTTCATGTTTGACTGTGGTAGGAGCTTAGAGACATTCACAAAACTGTCAGAATTCACCTAAAGTTATTGCAGTGGGTACATCCAATAACCTCAGTACCTTTGATTTCAAATTATATTTTAAACAGAGCTGGGCAAAAAAAAATTCTAAATTTTTCAGCTGTAACTGACAGATTCTGTGTTTCCTAAAAAAATAAATCCCATTAAAAAAAAAAAAAAAACCAAAAAAAAACCAAAAAAACCCACCAAAACAAAAAAAAAGCCAAAAAAACCACAATCAAAAAACCCAAACCCCTCAAACCAACTAAGAGATCAGAATTTACTTGCACATCTGTTTGTGTGAGGATGTCCAGATAGTTTTCTATGGCATGAAGAGGGTATGTAGGTCAGTTAATGTCTCTTATCTGTGGTTCTCTGTTCTGGGGTTACCATACAAAGAAAAAGACCACCCTGACAAGGATTAGGTAAACTAAGAATTAAAGTTTGTTGTGTGCTTTAAAAAAAGCCCATTCCCTTGCCCTGGAGAAGATAGTAATTGTGGTAGATGAGAACAGAGAGTGTAATTTGTATTTGTACCAGCACTCCTCAAGCAGAACTCCTGGCTTGTTATTTTCCTGGAGGCTCTTGCCTTCCTAGCCCACTATTGTTTGCTCAAATGTCTGACAAAAGAAAAATTAGATATCACTTCTAATACAATTCTTGGAAGTTGCTCTTCAGATTGAATACAAAAGTCAAACTTTGGTCATTAAAAAAGCCAAAAACAAGGAAATGATATATTTTTAAAAATCTCAACCAATGCAACTCAGACTGTAAATATCAGAAACTGATTGCCTGTTGATAAATGTTTGTGATGATTTTGTAAACAAAAAACCTAATGACTTATAAAGACATCTAAGGAAATCATTGTCTACTGGGATGTATTCCAGTGCTTATTCAATTACATAACTTAGTGGCCAGAAAGTATTTGCTCAGCTCAAAATAAAATAGTAGATTAGAACAAACAATGAAACCAATCATTCAGTGGGGATAAAGATGTATGCAGAGGGCTTGCAGGATCAGGTCCTACATGATATAAGCAAAATGCTAGTATTTACCAGTACAAATATTTATTTAGTGTCTTGACTGATTCATTTGTTTATATGATGAATTACTTTGTTAAAAACCTGATTATAAATGTTTATTATGAAATATTGCATTTTCTTTTGAAATAACTATCCTGAGATAACTTGAGAACTTGTGTTAGTTTGTTTAAGGAATTATATGCCTTCTAAGGAGATAATATTAAAAGGAAAAAAAAAAGCACAAAAGTGTTAATGTTATGTATGTATAGATTAAGATGGGACTGTGTTAATCAACTGTTTGCTTTTGTCTAGTTGGAATCATAATCTTGATTGTAAAATGAAATTTCTATGTGTACAATGTCCCTTTGTAAATGCGTGACAAATGAATTCACAATAGAACATAACAACCAATTTTTCCCTTAACCTCCTTCCCCTGGGAATAATTTTCCTCTCTTCATTGCCGGGAAGTGGTGGGTTGTGGATAGCTCACACTTTGGCTTTTCGGGCACAGCCATTCTTTAAAAAAAAAAAAAAAGATAAGAAAAAAAAACCTCTCAGCATTCACTGCTCAGAAACTTCAGAAATCCCCAAACCACTGCATCATGACATGTTTTCCCGGTCACAGTACTTAATTTAACAGAGCATTTGCAACTCCTGGATGAAGGAAAAACTTCATGTTGGGCTTCCTAAGACTTGATGAGTGTACTCCGCATCAAGTTACTGGTTCTCAAGCTGGAGAAATGCAGAAGGCCAGGGGAAGGTGTGAGGCTTAGCCATGGGAGTTGGCATCTTGTGCCCAAGTCATCCCTCTGCTGCTGTGCTGCTCACTGGCTATCTTGGAGCTGTGAGTTGGCAGCTCAAGCCAGCACAGAAGAGCTGTGCTTGCTGCCACCAGCTGCTCTTGAGAAGCAAAAGGACCATTTTAATCAGGGAGGAACGAAAGGAGGGTCCCAGACTGGGGATTCATTGAGTGGGGTGGCAGATTGTCTTGTGCAGATGATGTTTATCACTGTCCCCAGGGAAAAAGAGAGCCTGGTCCTACACCTCTCCCCTGTTTGCTCTCAAGGAGCATTGAAGGAAGGGGCACAACTTCATGGGGCTCATGGGCCTGCTTGGGTCCCACTGTATCATGGGACGGGTGGGGGGAAAGGTGCCCACATGTTCTTCCGAAAAAGCAGTACAGAGAGAGGCACCTTCTACACTCACCAAAGACGGGGTGTGCACAAAACTGCCTCCTGGAGCCTTTGCTCTACTGCCTGCTTGATAGTGCCTCAAAATTCTTGCAAAAAATGACAGTGCTGGTAAAATGGCTCCTAGGAATGTACTGTGCAGAGTTGCAAGCAGCATGAGTTTAAAACCACTTTTTTTAAACTGAGGCAAATAAACAATTTCAACTTCTTTTGATGTCTTAACTAATCACTACAGTTACTTCTGAGGATATCGTTTGCTACATCAAACATTTTGCTCCAAAGGATTACATCAGCTTTAAAACTAAAAAAAAAAAAAAAAAATCAGTTAAAATTAATGGAAAACACGAGGGATTAGAAATTGGTGACTCACTGACTGGGGGAAAGGCTTATGTTTCTGCTGTGTTTTTAAAAAGAGAATCAAATCAGTATGAAAAAAAACATTAGTATGTTAGATACACACAAAAATTACCATGATATTAAGTAGCAGTGATTATTGTGGTCTTAAACTGCAGCAAAATGAGATGTTTCAGTAAGTCTAACTATTTACAATAACTGATATCACTGAAGGTTTTCATCTGTTGTACATCTGTAAATAATATGTGTAATCCATTTTTAATTCATTCATTTCTTAGAATAATTTTAATCTTCTTCCATCAGCATTTAGTCATTTGATTAATAAGATGACTTGCCGTGACTCACTCTCAATTTCCTATTTTTTTTCATTAGTCTTTCCATTTGCAGTATGTATTACTACAGAATTAAGACTTTTTGAGCTAGCATGATATTTCTGTTACAGTTTTATGATTTCACTGCCATACAAAATGTCAGCACTAGAATATTTTAGTGAATGAGTTTCCAGGCCTACTTCACATGGCTTCATTTCTTCTTCTGGTCTCCTTCAGAACAGAATTGTACCATAGCAAGGAAATTCAAAAACTTTTTTTTTTTTTTTTTTTTAATCTCAAATTTCAGAACCTTATTCACCAGTTCTATAATTTTAATAAAATAGATAATGGTTATTAAGATGTAAGGCAGCACATATATTAGCTTCACCCTACAAGCTGTCATTTTACATCCTTATTTTCTAGTCACCTTATTCAACAGATGTTTGCTATTTATAGGAACTTTAAAGACAAACTAAAATCATCCTTGATGATTCAGTATTTTCCTAGTCTTACTGGAGAGCTTAACCATGTAAGCAGAGATCCAAAATGTACTGTATACGTAGGCTGCTCGGTTTTTTTCTTCTGTAGGGCTGAAGGGAAGATCTCAGCTCTGCATAACATGTCTTTGCAGACTGATTCTTCACGAATCAGCCATGTTTAGCAGATTTTAAGTGACTGCAAAGTTACGGGCTTCCAGCTTCATACAGCAGGCAAGATTTACTGGACTTATCTGAACATGTGAGAAACTGATCTTCAGGTTCAGAGGCTGGTTACATAATCAGATGGTAGACAGGTAGATTAAATACATCTGTTGCTGCAACATCTAGGCACACCCACTGTAAGCACCCCTTTAGAAAAGATGCCCCAGGAATGTAGTAGGTTCAATTAGGATATTCCTAAAATATATGTATTCTAGCTAACATTGGTGCCAAATGCTTTTACTTAGAGCAGATAAATTGCTTTTAGGTGATTTCTATTTAAAAAGAAAAACAACAAATAAAAAATCAACAACAACAGCAACAAAAGGGAAAAAAAAAGCTTGTGCTTGAGATTATAAACATTGTTACTACTGGTTATTTGGGAAGCCTCCATGACTGGCTCTCATGTTTGATTAGGGTAATATGGAACAATAAACTATGTTTATTTTTCACATCTCTCCGCACACTGTTGGCTAAAGGAAAGAAAAGCTAACTGCTTTGAAGATGGTGCTTGAACCATGAGTGACCAGAGAGAGAACTGCTTGGTGTGGTTCAGCTTTGGAACCAAAACTGAGACCTGCAACCAGGTAAGGACAATTTCAGTGTGAGAAGACTGAGTCTGTGCAAGGCATTATGTTGGCTGGGAATCCAGTTTAATGCTTAATGAGTGATTGCTAGGAGCAAACAATGTGCAGTCTGAATACAATGCTACCATCACTTGAAGAAAAAAGTGAGGAATGCAATAAAAAATGTTTCACAGGTGACAGAATAGATAGTAAGGAAGTAGATCCATATATGTGTGTGTCTTGTTTTAAGAGAGTGGAAGATAAAAAAATCTTTTAAAGAACTCTGCTTTACTTTCTTCCTGAAAGCTTTTCCCCTTGTACATTCCACGTGTACATGCAGAGACAAATTCTGAGACAGTCTGGAGCAGTATCAAAACTATATACCTTCCACACCTGATTTGTTCTGACCAGCAAGCCCATGTTTTTTTAAGTGATAGCTGAGCTGGCAATTTTTAGTCCCTCTTCTCTTTTTAGATATGACACACTTTATTATTATTTAACTAAGTGGGATCTTTGACAGCTTTGTGTCACATATGCTTTAGTGCTTTGTGTCTAAGATGCCTTCGTTTTCCATTGTATCTTCATATATTGCACTGTCACATAGCACATCACTGCTTTAAATAATGAAGTTCCTTTAAACCAAGGCTTCTGGGCAGTAACTTTCAGCTCATGTAACCTTGCAATCACAGCTGTGTGACTGAAACAAAGTACATTCACCTATGGTAATTTATTTGATGTATTAATACAGGGATTTTTTGATAGAAAATTCAGAATGAATATGAGTTACAATTAAACATTTTTTTTGTGACAAAGGTGAGCAAATCTGTTTAACTGGGACCAAGAAATGAGCCATTCCTCTAGTATGTGCTTTTACTGGAGGACATCCCTAAACTACACGTGTTTTTAACCAAAAATGTTAAAGAGATATCTCTAGTAAAACTGAATACGAAACACTATTTTGCACTTCAGAACAGCTGGTAACAGAAGATTTATCTTGCCTCTAAAAATATATCAGTCATAACTTCTGCCACAGTCAACCAATGTTTAAGAGACAGATACAAGGACAGATCCCTTGATCTCACTCTCATGTGTGAAAGAGACCAGAGAGATCAAGATTTAACCTGGAACACCCTTAGAAGAAAGTCCACTCTGAAAGAAATGTAGATATGGACAAAGAAGGAACCATGCAAGAAACCAAAGAGAAGATTCTTTCTTCTTTTTCTTTTAGGCTTGACATGGTGCTGTGCTCTTCAGGGAGCTACCTGGATTAGCTTGGCATGGGGTAAAAGAAGCACTAAGAATAAAGCATAGATGTTATGTATATGACAGGATCAAATACTGGTGGGAAAGAAAGTGTATGGAAAAACATATAAGTAGTCAAGAAAATGAATTTTTTTTGCATGTGAAGTAGAAAGATAGTGCATGTATAAGCTATTTTACTATCCCTGATTTATACGGGCAAATGTGAATAATTAAAGGACATAGATTTGAAAGGAAGAAGATACAGTTCAGGAAACACAGTACATGTCTAAACATTAAATTTATTTGCAATAGTCATTTAAAGTATATGTGAAAAAATAACATAAGAAATAGAAGGAAAGAAATTGTAGGAAGAAAAGTAGAATTGAAAAATATTTAATAAAAAGCAGCTGAAGGGCTAGCATAGACAAAACTTATGCTCTGGACACAGAATACTTCATAGTGCCATTCAATAAACAAGGGAAACCTGTTATGAAAAGCATTTCTTTAGAACTACCTGCCACTGCTTTACCTGGGTGTGTCTGAGGGACCAAATGCCAAAGTAAAACTAAAATATTCTTTCTTTAGTTTGCTTTTTATCAGAGCCCAAAATACCTACATTTGTTTTCCTCTTGGCTTGTCCCCACCCTGAATGGTAAATGTCTAGTCAGATATTTTGTTGCTGGGATTTTGTGTTTCTAAACTCAGTATAAAATATGGGAGATGTCTTTAATAAACAAAATGACAGCACCAATGCTGTTACATATCTGAATTTATTTCTTTGTGTAAAAATGTCCTCCAATTACAGAAAGCTGGTACAGTCAGCAGGAACTCCTGCAGTCTTGCCTCACCTTTCATTCCTTCACACTTCCAGCGAGTAGCTTCTGCTGTTTTTACATACTGATGACAAATTTAGAGAATAAAGGAAATTTATTTCCTTTCCATGGCATCATACCAATGAGTTTAATTTTGCACACAAATTTTGTGGTGAAATCATGTATTTAAACCAAAATAATTTTTCCTGGATAAAGTTATGTTTCAGGGTCTTTTTAGTTTATTCATAAAAAAGTGAAGTTAGACACCGTAATGATGTCACTGATGTGTAAAACTGAACTACAGTGTGTTGTTGCATTAGTTCCCAGCTCTGTTGCAAGCCATTTGCCTGTCACTCTCTTTAAATCCTGAATTTTATTACCACTTCGCTCAGCCCCTTCTTAAGACGTCTTGAGTTTATTGCAAGGAACAGAAACACAAAATCTTCCCAGATTTAAAATGCATCTCCAAAATTATGTCTGAAGTATTCAGAACTCACTGATTCAGCAGATATTAAAGGACGCAGTGACACAAGAAGGCAAAAGTCTTGGAAACTGAGGGAGAAAACATGGAAGTGGAAGGGTGCTTATCTCCCTAAACATTCCATTTTATGGAATTGTGCACAGTTGCAGAACGGCTGAGATGGGGAGAGACCTCTGAAGAGCACAGAATGAATTATGGAACAGTCTACCTTGAAAGTGAGCTTTAAAGGTCATCTAGCCCAACTCCCTGCAATGACGCAGGGACATCATCAACTTGATCAGAACCCCATCCAACCTGACCTTGAATGTTCTCAGGGACTGGGCATCTCCCATCTTCCTGGGCAACCTGTTCAGTAATTTACCAATCTCAGTGAAAGAAAACCTTCTTCCTTATGTCTAATGTAAGTCAACTCTCTCATAATTTAAAACCATTTTCCTTCATCCTATTTCCACAGAACTGGCAAAAAGGTTTGTCCCCATCTTATAGGCCCCCTTGAGGTACTGAAATGCTTCTGTAAAGTCTTCATGGGGTCTTCCCCTGCAGGATCAACAGCCCCAACTCTCTCAGGCTGTCTTTATAGAGCATATGTTCCAGCCTTCTCAACATATCTTGACCTCCTCCCCTCCCACAGGTCCATGTCCTTCCTGTGCTGGGACCCCAGAGCTGGGTGCAGGGTTCCAGGTGGCGTCTCAGCAGAGCAGAGCAGAGGGGCACAATCCCCTCCCTCCCCTGCTGCCCACGCTGCTCTGGATGCAGCCCAGGACACGTTTGGCTCTCTGGGCTGGCAGTGCCCATGGCTGGGTCATGTCCAGCCTCTCACCCACCAGCACCCCCAAGTCCTTCTCCCCAGGGCTGCTCTCCCTCTGTTCATCCCCCAGTCTGTGCTGGTACTGGAGTTTGCCCCAGCCGAGTTCCAGCACCTTGCACTTGGTCTTGTTAAACCTCATGAGATTCCCTTGGGCCCAGTTCTCAAGCTTGATCAGATCCCTCTGGGTAGAATCCCATCTCTGGGTGTATCAACCACACCACTCAGCTTAGTGTTATCTGCAGACTTGCTGAGGGTGCACTTAATCCCTTCATCTGTGTTATTAAAGAAGGTATTGAATAGTATTGGTCCCTGTGTGGACCCCTGAGGCACACCACTTGCTCCTGACATTCATCAGGATCCTGAGCCGTTGACCAGTGCACTTTGGATGCCACCATCCAACCAACTTCTCAATCCAATTTAGAACAAAGGATGTTGTGGTGAACCATGTAAAAGTCTTTACAGAAGTCCAGGTAGATTATATCCATAGCTTTTCCCTTCTCCAGTGATGGAGTCACTTCTACTGTAGAAAGCTAGTGGGTTGGTCAGGCAGGAAGTGAAGTGATGCTAGTGCTCTTGAATTATCTCCTTCCCCAAACCCTGCTCAAAGATGAGTAGAGTCCTCTGATTTTTCTTTCACTTGGTAGTCTGATTTTGTTTTCACATGTAATTTTTACAGCTAAAAACTCTGCTGGTTTGAAAAACATCCGTGGNCTGGGCAACCTGTTCAGTAATTTACCAATCTCAGTGAAAGAAAACCTTCTTCCTTATGTCTAATGTAAGTCAACTCTCTCATAATTTAAAACCATTTTCCTTCATCCTATTTCCACAGAACTGGCAAAAAGGTTTGTCCCCATCTTATAGGCCCCCTTGAGGTACTGAAATGCTTCTGTAAAGTCTTCATGGGGTCTTCCCCTGCAGGATCAACAGCCCCAACTCTCTCAGGCTGTCTTTATAGAGCATATGTTCCAGCCTTCTCAACATATCTTGACCTCCTCCCCTCCCACAGGTCCATGTCCTTCCTGTGCTGGGACCCCAGAGCTGGGTGCAGGGTTCCAGGTGGCGTCTCAGCAGAGCAGAGCAGAGGGGCACAATCCCCTCCCTCCCCTGCTGCCCACGCTGCTCTGGATGCAGCCCAGGACACGTTTGGCTCTCTGGGCTGGCAGTGCCCATGGCTGGGTCATGTCCAGCCTCTCACCCACCAGCACCCCCAAGTCCTTCTCCCCAGGGCTGCTCTCCCTCTGTTCATCCCCCAGTCTGTGCTGGTACTGGAGTTTGCCCCAGCCGAGTTCCAGCACCTTGCACTTGGTCTTGTTAAACCTCATGAGATTCCCTTGGGCCCAGTTCTCAAGCTTGATCAGATCCCTCTGGGTAGAATCCCATCTCTGGGTGTATCAACCACACCACTCAGCTTAGTGTTATCTGCAGACTTGCTGAGGGTGCACTTAATCCCTTCATCTGTGTTATTAAAGAAGGTATTGAATAGTATTGGTCCCTGTGTGGACCCCTGAGGCACACCACTTGCTCCTGACATTCATCAGGATCCTGAGCCGTTGACCAGTGCACTTTGGATGCCACCATCCAACCAACTTCTCAATCCAATTTAGAACAAAGGATGTTGTGGTGAACCATGTAAAAGTCTTTACAGAAGTCCAGGTAGATTATATCCATAGCTTTTCCCTTCTCCAGTGATGGAGTCACTTCTACTGTAGAAAGCTAGTGGGTTGGTCAGGCAGGAAGTGAAGTGATGCTAGTGCTCTTGAATTATCTCCTTCCCCAAACCCTGCTCAAAGATGAGTAGAGTCCTCTGATTTTTCTTTCACTTGGTAGTCTGATTTTGTTTTCACATGTAATTTTTACAGCTAAAAACTCTGCTGGTTTGAAAAACATCCGTGGAGCAAATAAGGTGCAAAAGAAGCTTCTGTCCAGGATCTGCCTTGTCCTGCAGCAGTCACTAGTATACTCAATGATATTCATACGCCACAGAGGCAAGAACAAACAATAAGCAGGCAGAGAGCATCTCAGAGAAGCTTTTATAATGGTATTTTAAAGATAAAATGCTGTGCTGCTGTTGTTAAGAAGTCAGTTACTGCTGAGGATTGAACTGAGATGGTAAGTTAACCACCAGCAAGCCCAGAGCTTTCTGTTAAGTGCTGGGATAATTTTATTTCTAAAGGGAGCTATTGTATATTTGGAATTTAAAAACTTGGGATTGTGATCAAACTGTTATTGAATAGTGAATTTATTTGTCCCTTTCATGCTTTTTTAATAACATCAGGTAATTACAGACAAAACTTTCACTGAACTTCAGTTTCTGCAAACTTATTCTGAAGCACTGAAGAGCAATTATAATTTCCTAATGACAAAAGAAATTATATTAAGGCAAATCTCACTGATTCTATAGAAAATGTTCTGTGTGTACTGCTATTTATTAGGATTATAGAAACAAGAGAATCTACTTTGTCAGTTCTTGAGGGTTTTTTTAGGGAGTTGCATTTCCTCCTATGAAAGGAAACATATGTCTCCTTCTGTTACTGCTCTATATAATCTTATTTTTTGTCTAATATGGGTCACTTAAACTTACTGAATCGGGTGGTCAGTAGGAGTTAAAATGAATATATGCCAAATTTTTGTCATTATAAAGCTGTCAAACCAGATCAGTAAAGGAAAAGCCTCTGAAAAGCAGTAAGCGACCAATTAAATTATTGCTGGTGGCATTTGACAGTCAGGACAAAGAAAAAATGAGCTTTATGAAGTTATTAAGGAATACCTGTAAGACTGAAGCAGTTGTTAGAACTCAATAAAAAATATTCTCTAATATTCCCTATAACTATTAAAACAGGTAATCTTAAAATGGCAAGCTTTATTCTCCAGATTACTGTAGCAATTTCGGAGTTCACACAGTAGTTTCAGTAATTGAGATGGTGTTTTACATGTCTCTGAAATGAGAGAGATTTTCCCTATCACCACAATGGCATATTCACCATCTTTCTGTGTTCCCTTACCAAATTCTTACACGAGTCAGACCACATAGAGCCATAATCTAACTTCCAACAAGTCTTTGAGAGTTCTTCAGGACTAAAGGAGGAGGAGCTAGTATGATTCTTGCTGGAAGTGCAGCATCAGTGTGCCATGAAGTTTCTGCTACTTGACATAGCAGCCTAAGGAGTATCACAGTAGTATTAATTATGTTATGATTATTTAGTATTTTCCATCTTGTCCTCCAACAAAGGTTTATATGAACCAGTTTCCTCCTCTTTCTCACACATCCTGAATGGACAAGATTTGTCGGGCACAAAGAGAAAATTGGGGAACCACTTGCCTTCTCTAAAATTTCAATCAGTTTCTAAGATACTGAAACGCAGCCCTTCAAAGCAGGATATGTCTATGTTGTTTTAATACATAAGCTCACTTCTATATTGAAGAAGGTCTCTATCAGAATGAAGTGTTTCAGAAAGTAATCATTACTGCAAGATAGGATTCATAAATCAGACTGATAAGATAGACTGCAGTAGGCTATACTCAACATAAACCATTCCATGGTCATAAAATTTTAAAAAAACCCAACCAAACCCTAACTTTTAGAAAGGATTTTTGAATTCTGTCCCACTTGCATTCAGCCATATAAGTGAATCACGGTTGCCTCTTCATCTGCCCTCATGTTGAGAATAAAACCAAAAGAGTTTACATTATTTCATGGGCCATTTAAAGATGAACTTGTCTTTGCAGAAGTCTTTTATGGAAATTTTAAAAGATTTTCTGTTGGGAGTTTTTTACTAAAATGGAAATCTGCAGGAAAATGGAATAGAGTAAGGGATTAATGTAATTTGGATGACATTATCTGGCTGATTAAAGGTACACTAGAGATCATTTGAAGTGCCTAAATTTTCTCAAAAGCTCTGCAGTGCCTGCTGTTGTGGCATGAGTAAGGCCAACTTTTGGAAAAGTGAT
The DNA here is from genome assembly GCA_013396955.1 of Regulus satrapa. NCBI lineage: Eukaryota > Metazoa > Chordata > Aves > Passeriformes > Regulidae > Regulus > Regulus satrapa. Next base: position 47,790 of record VWZN01013748.1, read on the forward strand.
ATAAAAATCATAATCTAGAAGAAAGCAGATTATGAATGCAAATTATTTGGCTTACTGGATGTAATTGTACTGAAAACTGAAAAAAAATTTAAAGCAAATTTTCTTACCTGCTTTGATGAGCTCTTTGTAAAACTTGAGCCCTGGTAAAGAGGTGGTAATTGCTGAGGTTATGAAAGGCTGCCCCCAGCTTCAGGAGAAGGACAGCAGATTGCTTGAACTGAACAGATTTGCAGGCAGCAGAATTTCTGCAGCTGTTTTAAGAGAAGGACTGTGAACTATCCAGTTACGATAAGCTTTATTACTGGAACTAAAATCTGTATCCAAAGGCTTAGAGAAGGCAGCAAGATTGACAGTGCCTTGCCTCTACAATGCTGGTGGAGTAAGAGAAGAGGAGCAATGGTTTCTAACAGGCCTCAGTAGGGCTGTGAGGGGTTTTTCGCGGATATCTTCACTTCTTCTGAATGGCATGGAGCTAGCAAAACCCTACAGAGACACTGACAAGAGAATTGCTATGCTACTCTCACACAGCTGGTGAGTACAGATGGCACTTATCCTATAGCTGCTCTAATTTATGCCAGCACTTGCGTCACAAGAGATTACCTGACAGTCACCTCTTGTGTTGTTTGTACCCCACAGGCAACTATGGCATTACATTTGCAAATAGGCAAGTTCTGCTTCTAAGCATAGCAAGAAATACAGGAGATCTGGAGAAAACACAGAGTGTTAGAGAGAAATAACTGCTGTAAATATTTTGTGCATATTCCTTTACCTAGAGAAGAAAAAGATTATTTGATATGTCACACAAGGAATGGGGAGAAGCATAAAGATGGGGTGCACAGGTGACAACTCTGTGGGGTCCATGCCCAGAACTACTGCATGCCATAGTTATGCAGATAAGTATTAAAAATCAGGAAGGAATTTACTACTTACCCCTAGAAAATAGGTTATTAACTTGTTAATGAGAAAAGGTGAAGATAAAAATCTAAGTGAACATAGTAAACTGTTTAAGGAAGCCCGTGCTGTCAGAGTCAAAATGGTTCAGAGCACCTTGCTGGCAGAAGCTAGTGCAAAATATTTCCAGTCACAGCACTCATTTTTGAACAAATGTCAGAGGAAGCAAACATGACTTCCTTAGTCAACTAGTATATTTTTGATCATGGGGACAATTGATTTGCAACTCAAAGTTTAAGCAAAGCAATGCAGTTTGACAACCTACTAAAACCTATGAGATCAAGATGCCTTTCCTGGAAACTGGATGCCATTAAATATCATCATCACCATCACCATTCATTCAACCTTCAGAAATCCTCCCAGTTTCAGCAATATCAGTTTCAACTAACAGTAATAGTTTATGTAAAGTACCTGTCTCTCTTGTATAATCTTTGACTGATTGAAGCATGTGCTCCAGTTTGTATAATGCAGTTTCCTAAAGTTTTATCAAAGAGATTGTTACTCATATGAAGTGCACATTTTTGAGAAATGAAATAATATCTAATGTGTAAGGTAAAATGTGGGAATGTCCTTATATTTAACTTGAGAAGCATAATGAATTCAGTGAAAGCCATGGCAGAAGTCAGAATCAAGATGACAGCCATTAGAAACCTCAGCAAATCCAAAGCAGAGTTTGGGGTTTTTTGTTTTAATTATGTGCTTTCAATAAGCAAAAGTTAGGAACTCAGCATCAGGGTAACCACCAGTTTTCTGTATTTTCTAATGTGAATGCGGCTTCTCTGCTCTTCTGGAGCTGACCTCACCCCCATACACATCACAACTCTTTCATCATCAGCATAAGATACTACTGTGAAACTCTATTGTTACAGTTTTAAACAAGAATTTTATACAGTTTTGAGTGGATTCTGCTTGCTGCTACTGTCTATTTCATCTTCCTTTTATTCCTTTCTCTTAGTTGGAACATGGGTAGTAGGTCTTTGAGATCCATTCTACTTAGTCTGTGTTTACACAATGTACCATAGGCTTCCTAGTGGGATTTTTATTTTATGTTGCATTTGTGTTTCACCCTCCAACAGGAATTAAATACTAATTCAGGATCTCAGGAGGCCAGTTTGTAGAGATAATGCTTCTGTAGTATGATAGCATCTTTTGCAAGTTATGGAAACTTTAATATAGGAATGTGAACATTAGCAAAATTTTTGTTATAGAGATCTCCAGTTATTTCAATTTACATAAAAATACTTCAGTAAGTAGAAATACTAAAGCAACAAAACTGAAATTACTATTGGATAACAATGTCCACAATTGTAGAGAAATATATTCTTTCCTGCCATCCCATTTCAGTAAGATCAATGAGTTCTGCTGTTCAGTCCCCTTGCAATTTGAATTGCAATTGTATTATTCTAGATCTAGATTCTAGATTTTGTAGCTGAGAATTGAGCAGCAAAATATGTATGTTCCAGAAAACTGTTCTCTGTGTATAGTTACAGAGGCTTACCCCTACCTTGCGTAGATCTCACACTTAAGTGTCCCTCTGACAAGCATAAGAGTGCAATTTGGTCATATAAACTCTTTGTACACTTTGACATTCGTGACTTCTGCCTGAAGTAGAAGTGAAAAAAAAACATGCCAGCAGAGGGAATTTATCTTCATGGATCAGTTAAAAAATCCCCAACAAAACACAACAACAACAACAACAACAAAAAAACAAAAAATCCCCAAAGAAAAATAAAACCTGGAAATACAGTTGTGCTATGGGAATTGTCTTCAGTTAGGGCCACTCTGTCTTTGAACTTACTTGTTCTGAAGCTGTCAAACAGGAGTTATCCTCAGAACAATATTTGTGTTTGTAACTCTGTTCAGCAGTTTGGTTTTGTCCATTGGGAGTTAGCAAAATGTGTCCACCTCTGTAATTGTTAAACAGCTACAGATATTCCTGAAGGCCTTTCATGTGGGCAAGCAGGCATCGGCATCTGATAACCTGCCCAGGCAGCAGAGAACAGCCCAGGAAACTCAACTGAAGCCACAGCTCACTCCAAATAAAATGCAGTGAAGTCGCTTTGTTCCACTTTCCCTCAACACATGCTGATTTTTGATGTGTCCTACACAAGGCTTAGAGTTGGACGCGATAGTCCTTGTGTGTCCCTTCCAGCTTAGCCCATTTTGTGATTCTGTGCTAGACATTTACCTTTCTTTAACTCATATCAAAGCCTTATCTCCTGAAATAACTTCACAAAAGTGGGATCCATTATGGGTACCTAATCATCTGTGGGGTGGGTTATTTTTGCCCAGCATTAACTTTATTTGCAACTGCTGGAGTCATCACCTTCAATTCAATAGGACAAAAGAGTGAAAAAGGCAGTGTGCATGTGTTTATCAAAGGCCACGGAACAAAACTGAAGTAATTAAGAGCCACTCATGAAATAACCAAGTGTAAAACTAATGGCAGACTAATGCAGAAGCACATATTGAAAGCATTTCCATAACTTGAGATGAGCTGATAACTGTGACCAAGTGAAAGAGGGAAGGCAAAGCCTGCCAAGGAGTACAGCTCCCTGCTCTGCTGCAAGTCCCAGTCTTTCCTCCCACACACTCCATGTGCTGTGAAGTGAAGAGACCTGTAAGGCAGCATAGCATATCATTGTTACGTTGTAGTTCTGAACCTGGACGCAATGACAAACCCTGATGGGTTTCCATTATGAAAAGTGATGGATACAGCTGTCGTTCTGTCATCCCATGAGCCACTAGCTTCACCCTGGCTTTCTCAATGCTGTTGCAGGGGCTTCTGAAGGCAGTAAACATTTAATTGCTTTGATTGCTGTTATTTTCAACAAAACAAAGGCAAAAATTCTCTCATCATTTTAGCACTGAATTTAGCTGTTCATTGTGCAGTACCTGGCTATGTAAAAATGAGAGACGTACACTTTGAGCCTATTAAGGAGACATTAGATTATGGGAGGATTATGTCTCAAAACTAAACCTACACTTCTGAGACTTCAATGTGAGTAAAAATTAATATTCATTCTTTTAATACGTGAAACTCCAGCTTGAGTAATTCTGTGGAAAAATGAACAGACTTAAAAATTAGATAGATCTTCACAATATATTTGTTATATTTGCTATATTTGCTATATTTATTTGCAATTCCGTTGACAAAATGAAACAAAAAACCAAACCAAAACAAAAGAACACCACAACACCAAACAACAAAAATACCAAAAGCCCCAAAAGACCCACAAAACCAAACTAAACCAATCAACAACCCCCCACCAAAAAAAAAGCCAAAAAAACAACAAAAACAAAAGAAACAAATAGATAAAAATAAACAACCCATGAAACCCACAAAACAAATAAACAAACCCCGTCAATATCCCAACTACAAAAAGCAAAAAAAAAAAAAAACCTCAAAAAAAAACCCCAGCCCATATAAAGCATGCTCCTAGTCAAATTACATATAAGAATAACTTAAAAAAAAAATACTAAAAGGCTGACCTCAAAAGGCTGATTACTTCATGTGAAATGTCCTGAAGTTCAGATTCTTATCAAGGCTGCTTGGTTGGGAAATTGGTCAGAAAATCTCACCAAGAACCAAGTTTATCCCAAAATACTTAAAATTTCTGGGAAGGAATTATGGCAATATGGTGATGCTATATATAATTGTCCTAATTTCTCTGAAATAACATATATGAAAATTGGCATCATTCCCACAGTCTAAAAGCAATTATTTTGAATCACCCCTAGAAAATGAAGGTACTTAATTGCAAAAATCATCTACTAACAGAACATCTAATAACTACATCCTATATCACCATCTGAGAGGATCCTAAATTACTTTCATCACTAATATTCACCAGTAAACTGATAAAAAGGTGACTAAAGAAAGGAAGCAATTTTCCAGATGTGTTTGTATGGTTTGAAAGTACTTACACTTCTATTGCAGATTCAAGGAAAATTGAACATGACTGTAGAAACCACAGATGAGCACCCATTTCTTTCTCAGTGAACTCAGATTACTCAGGAGAAATGCTTTCTGAGAGAATGTATTCTTTTGCATTGAGAAAAAAATGTGTGAGCCTTCTCAATTGTCACATCAGTTATGTCAAATGGAAACAAGGCAAGCCCTAAGGCCTTCATACTTATGCTGCAAAATAACTTCCATACAATATTTCAAGTAGGAAGATACTAAAAATCATTGTTTGGCAAATAACAGATCCTGATTTCCCTCAACATGTAAAAATTAGAAAGGAGAAAGCTTAACTGTAACTGTTCTGTGCGAAACAGTGAAAAACCTGTGTTTCTGAAGTTTATTTGAATCTTTTTTTCAGGCTTAGGAGTAAATTTTCATGGTGGATTTTCATACACAAACTCTCACGAGCCACAGATGAAGTATGGGATACTCCAGATTTGGGTTTCTCAGCACCAGGAATAGCTCAGGTTCCAACACCAAGGTGGCACTACTCTGTGCTTGCCCTCATGACAAAACTCTTTGATGTTCTTTTGTGGAAATGGTCTTTGCTGTCCTTCCTCTCAATTCTTTACATTGCTTAGGTGGAAATTACTTTCTGAGTAGGGAAACAGTGAGTGTGTGATAGGCATGAGGTGTGTGATAGGCATGAGGCTTTTGCATTGGTATTGGCTGATGATGATCTCGTAATTGTATCTATGAGATCTCCTGAGCTCACAGGCAAGTCTGACTGCTGCACAACTTTGTACAAGGTCATTCGTGTGGCTCTTACTTTCAGAGTCATTTGTCTTATGGTCCCCTGCCCTTTACTGCCACTACAGGCTTGTTATATTTGCTCAGAAATGCATCACCTGATTTCTGATTTTTCTTTAAGATGTGACACAGATGGGTTTTCCTTGCATGCAGATTTCCTTGTGCTATTAAAAAAAAAAAAAAAAAAAAGTATATTAAGATGAATGGAAATGAGAAAAAGAAGAAAGTGTTTGCCAACACACACTCTCAATTTACAGGAAAGCTTGACCTGAAGCAATATTTCCTCTGTTTTTCTTTTGTAGTTATCATGGGCTGTTGATTAAATAGCCAAACTCATTTATAAATACTTGAATACACTACATCATATATAAACTATTTTAGAGTTAAGTTTCAAGAAAAAAAAATTAGCAATAAAAGCCCCAGATAAAAGATATACCATATAAAACTATGACAATATTGTGATGATGATGACTTTGAAACTGTATT
>VWZN01013752.1:0-11201 GCA_013396955.1 Regulus satrapa
TTCTACAGATAAGAAAGAAAATACCAACCCAAAACACTGTGGTATTTCAGTACCTGTGTTCCAAGTTACTATGTATTCATCCCCCCCAAGTGTGATGTGTTTATCCCTTCCCCTCCCTCGTCCCTGGAATGTTATCCCATTGGCTGAGGTTTATGCCTTACCACCCCTTTCCCAAGGTTTGAAATACCTCGGTAAGTCTCCTCCTGGCTCTCTTTTTCCTCCTGGATTCCAGCCAGAATAACATCTGACATCATCCTGGAGAGAAGAGCATGCCTTTGGGTCTTTTACCTTGGTCATGAAGGGCAGCCCAGCCTTCCCCACGACTTAGCTAGCCAGGAGTTACTGGGGAGGGTTAAAAGGTGTTACTTCATCTTACAGACTACACAACTGTCTGCAAAAGCCACCATCCTGCGGGGAAAGGTTATATGCCATTTCCACTTTGTTTCCTTACACGCAGGTGCCCATAGTGAGCTCTATCTTGGAAGGGGTATTTCCATGATTTTGGGTGTCTTTTTTTCTCCATTGGGTTTGTGAGATTTAGCAATTTTTTATCTAGTGAGTATTCACTGGGGTTTTTTTCTGTGGCTGTTTTGCTTGTTAGCAAACTGTTATTATTCACTTATATGTACTTGTATTCGTTCCTTCTTGGTGGAAAGGGATTGGTTGAAACTAAGAGGAGGTAACTCATTTTAGACTGTTCAACTCTTATATTGTCTTAAATCAAGACAAATTTGCTGCAGAAGTTAAGGGGCATGAGAAAGAAAGTGAAAAAATAGCAATTTCACATTGAACATTTTGTATTTGGTAAAGAACTCATTGGTCATCATGTTGCCCAATCTAATTATGGGCCTGTGGCACCTAGGCATGTATACCTTTCCATAAAGATGGTACATTTTGACCAAGATGTGGATCTTCTTCAGATCAGATACAGAAACCAGGATTGCTTTGTTGATACTCTGTGATATCAGCTTATATAAAGATAGCATCAGAAGCAATGAGAATTATTTGGGATGTGTATTTGTTGCTGTTTGTGTGTCCGAGTCTCAGCTTCTACTTCTGTGGGTTTATTAACAATTAAACCCAGCCTTTTGGGGGGACAGTAGGGAATGATTTTTCACAGCCTTTCACCTCCTTCTTCCCCTTCAGGTCTGGCACATCACCTTTTGAGAACGTTCATTTCCCTCTGGTTGTTAAAGACACCATATTTTTGTTGTTAATTCTGTTACCTCTGCTCTGTATGGCAAACAGCATGTTTAGAACTAGGGCTGAGGTTTCCAGGGAAGATTCCCAGAGATCTTTCCCAGTGGTAGAAAATCCTGAGTGGCATGGGATGTGGGCAGATATAGGACAGGTCCTGAGAAAATACTCTGCCCCAATAGTTTGGAATTTTCCCCCTGAACAAATTCAGAACCCAGCTGAGGTGGTGAAATATCTGAAAGAAACTTGCTATGATAGTTTGTCATGGCTTGCAATGAGGGATGTGGCCAAGGGTGTGTATTCTATCACCATCTGTTGAACCTAGGTGGGGCAGTGTTCTTTGTCTTCTCCAAGACCCATCTTTATCTACTGTTAATGGGCCATTATGGCTTAGATTGTAAAGCAGGATGTGGCCGGGAATGTGTATTTTCACCATCTGTTTAGCCCAGAAGGGGCAGTGTTCTTATCTCTTCCACCACCCATCCTTTTTCCAGGAAGATATAATTCTGTTTAATGGGCTATTGATAAAATTCCAGGAAGAGATAATTCGGTTTAATGGGCCATTGATCAAATTATATAATCCCATTGTGAAACATTTCACCCAGGGGGAGGAGCCAGGCATTTCCAACTGAACAAANTTTCCAACTGAACAAAAACTGGGATTCAGGACACAACTGGCACCTCTCATTTCCACTGGAATCCCAGAAGAAAGAGCAGGCCTTTTCTACACTACCACTGGATCTTTGGAGGAGGACTGAACCCATCTAGAGGATCACTGCTTCAACAGAATCACATCTGTCATCCCAGGCGGACTGCAGCCACCATTTGATCAGACTGCTACCAACACCCTAAACAGCAGGGTGTCAGGTCGTATCCTAACTGTCGGGTTTGTTTGTGTCCTACTGTATTTTTTTTTCCTATTAAGTTGTAGTTTGTGGGGTTTTTTTGTTTGGTTGGGTTTTGTTTCTTACTAGTAAAGAACCGTTATTCCTATCCTTATATCTTTTCCTGGGAGCCTCTTAATTTCAAAATTATAATTAGGAGGGAGTGAGTTTCATTTTTTATTCCAAGGGAGCCCCCTGCCTTCCTTAGCAGACACTTTTGTTTTTTAAAACCAAGTCATAGTTCCAGAGAGAGCAGCTTATTGCACTGTGCTGAGCCCTGGCTAATGCTTATTGCCCACTGCTAATTACTGTACAGCAGCAACTACAGCCAGAGGGGAAGGAGAAAAAAAAAATTCAGCACACACCACAGTCACTCAGGCTGTAGTTAATCCAGAAGGGCAGTCTAAGCCAATAGCAGTCGCCCCTGTCCAGAGGAGAAAATATAGGACCAAATCCATTGGCCCGATGGATGACGATGGGGAGGCAGGACCCTCACAGGCAGCAGAGGAATCAAAATCAGAAATAATCACTTTGTCCTTAGAAAGTTTCTGTAGTTTGAGGAAAGACCTCACCCAAGGAGTCTATATTAAGCAGGTTGATTTGAGTCTGGGACACTGGAGGTCATGGTACAGTTTTGGATCGTACTAAAGAGAGACACTTGTGCTGTTTGTCACGTGATGTGGTTATTGACCAGAGGATCACAAGGAGGCCCGAACCTCTCAGCCTCTGGATGCGACTCCTAATAACTGTGAAGAAGAGATGCCTTTGCCAAGAATATCTTCAGCTGCAGCAAGGCCCTTAGAGGGCCATGGAGCAAGGAATTCAATGTTTCTGAGTACTGATTGTGATAGAGGTCCTTAACCAAACCACTAAGAGTCCAGACCTGGTAAAATGTACAACACTGATGTGGCTAAAACTCGCATGGCTCAGGACACAGGCATACTCCCAATTCCTAAAAATGATGCAAGGGAATGAAGGGAATAAGACAGTGAGTGCTGTGACAAGAAGGCTCTGGACATATGAAGATGCTGTCCATGCCCAGACATGAGCCCAAATCTCAGCTGTGGAAATGGACTTGACTGAGAATATGTGGAAATTTTAAAAGAGGATTTAAGAGACCTATCAGAAAATCAGCAAGGAGCTTAAAGAGGACTTTTTTCAAGTTTTGGCAATACATACCAGAGCCTCTGTTGTCTGAAGCAGAAGTCCCCCAGCTAGGGAGAGGGGATGCACCCCACAGGATAACTTGTGGCTCTTCCTGTGTGAGCATGAGCAAGACATGAGAAGATGGAATGGAAAACCCACTTCTGTCCTAGCAGCTCAGGTGTGTAAGCTAGAAGAGGAAACTACTAACAGGGGAAGTTATACAAGAATGAATGCAGCTCCATTTTCCTATGACCAACTTCCTAGGCATAACAGAAGGGAGGCTAAAATGTCTGATCCCCTTGAAGGGACCTCCAGAATGCATGCCCAAGGAAGGAACAATAGCTAGGACTAGAGGGGCCCTGCCTCTAGCTAGGTAGAGGCCAGGGAATATCAGGTCTATTGGACTGTATGGATCCAATGCCCTGCCACATCAGAACCACAGAAATACAAGGCTTTGGTTGACACAAGTGCACAGTGTACTATGATGCTATCAGGACATTTGGGGGCAGAACCTGTTTCCATTGTTGGGGTGATAGGGGGATCACAGCACTTGACTCTGTTGGAAGGTGAGGTGAGCTTGACCAGGAAAGAGTGGAATAAACACCCTAATGTGACTGGTCCAGAGGCCCTGTGTATCCCTGGCATTGATTACCTTCGGAGTGGGAATTCCAAAGACCTTAAAGGACTCAGGTGGGCTTTTGGGATAGCTGCTGTAGAGACAGAGGAAATTAAACAGCTGAACACCTTGCCTGGTCTTTCAGAGGACCCTTCTGCAGCAGGACTCCTAAGGGTTGAAGAACAAATAGTACCAATCACCACTATAACAGTACATCATCAGCAAGACCAAACAAACTGAGACTCTGTGATTCCCATCCATAAGATGATCTGTGAACTGTAGAGCCAGGGAGTGGTCAGTAAGACTCACTCACCCTTCAGTAACCCCATATGGTCTGTGCATAACTCTAATGAGTGCTGGTGTGCTGGACATGCTTGAACTTCAGCAGAAACTGGAGTCCAAGGCAGAGAAGTGGTACGCCATGACTGACATTGCTAACTCAGTTTTCTCTGTTCCCCTGGCAGCAGAATGCAGGCTACAGTTTGCATTCACCTGGAGGGGCATGCAGTATACCTGGAATAAGCTCCTCCATGGGTGGAAGCTTAGTCCCAGTATTTGCCATGGACTGATCCAGACTGCAATAGAAAAGGGTGATGCTCCAGAACACTTGCAGTACATAAATGACATCATTGTATGGGGGAATACAGCAGAGGAGGTTTCTGAAAAAGGTGGGAAAATTATCCAGATTCTCCTGAAAGTGGGTTTTCCCATAAAACAAAGTAAGGTCAAGGCACCTGCCCAGGAAATGCAGTTCTTAAGGGCAAAATGGCAAAACAGATGCAGACACATTCCAGAAAAGGTGATCTATAAGATAACTGCTATGTCCCCACTGATCAACAAGAAGGAAACACAGGCTTTCCTAGGCACTGTGGGGTTTTGGAGAATATACATCCCAGAGTATAGCCACATTGTAATCCTCTCTACCTCATGACTCAAAAAAAATTCTTTCAAGTGGGGTCCTGAATAAGAACAAGCCTTTCTAACAGGGGATTGCCCATGTAGTAGCCCTTGGGCCAGTCAGGACAGGACAGAATGTGAAGAATGTGCTCTATACCACAGCCAGGGGGAGTAGTCCATCTTGGAGCCTCTGGCAGAAGGTACCTGGAGTGACTCAAGGATGACCTCTTGGGTTCAGGAGTCAGACATACAGAGGATCTGAGGCCAGCTACAACCCAACTGAGAAAGAGAATCTTGCAGCCTATGAAGGGGTTTGAGCTGACTCACAAGTGGTTGGCACTGAAACACAGCATCTTNTCAACTCAGGTTGCAGAGCTGAAAGTCGTCCAGCCAGCTTTAGACATTGCTGACTGAGAGAAGTGGCCAGTACTCTACACTGACTCGTGGATGATAGCAAATGGTTTGTGTGCATGGCTAGAAAGATGGAAAAGGCTCAACTGGCAGGGCAGAAGGAAACCCATGTGTAGTGCATCTAGCATGGACCAAATGACAGTGCACCCACTAGAATTATTTACTCATTTTCTTCTGTGAGATAAGGATTAGGAGGAGAGTAAAACAGGCTCAAAACTTTAAAGGGTATAAGGAAAACTTTATTAACAGAACTAAATGAAAAAATAGTAAGAAATCAGAATAAACCTTCAGAATACTTGTCCTCCCCCCATCTCTTCTTTCTTTTCCTACTGACAACATAAAGAGACAAATTTGGTATTTTCAGTCAGTTTACCACTTTTAAAATAATCTTTATTCAGTTCACTTAGGGAAAGGAGTCTCTCCTGTCATGCCATGGAAACTTTTTACAAGAAACAGTTCTCTTGTGGTTTTAATTTTCACAAATAGCAGCTGCCTGGAAATCTGCAGTTGTGAAGTCCATCTCATGGTTTGATTGTCCTCCCACAATTAGCACCATGGGTCATCTCAGCTTATTGGGGTGCAATTTTAAGAACGAGCTGTTCTAGTAGAGAAACAAAAGTTCTCTTCTTTTATCATAGGTTTCTCATCTCACTCATCTATCTCTGTTAAAGCTTCTCATTAGATCCCAGCTACTGCAACGTCTGCTTGCTTCAACACTGGTGCTTCTGCTCACGGCAACGGTTAGAACGCTACATCCCTCCCATGCATTCCATGAGTTACATGGAAAAAAAAGGCCTGATGTATCATTTATAACTTCACCATAGCCTTACAAGAGAATTTCAGCCCAAGACTAAGGTATCTCCTCATTCTCCTCCAATCTGGGATTTGATTCCTTCTTCACTGACTTCAGTGTCTTCATGCTGTTTTCCTTATGTGTCTTCACCCTTTCCTGTTTCTCTCACTTGAGAGAGAATTGATGTCTGCAAGTTTCATCTGTGCACTGAAAGACTTACTATCTTGCCCAGGCCTGAAGATGGTCATGTGATCTCTGCTGAGTGGAGGGCACTCTGTCTGCATGGCTGTTTTCTGGCTCCTGCCATGTTTAAGTTCAGCTGCAGGGCTGTTTTACTGTGTGGGGATGAATGGCTGCCTCTGTTCTCAGCCACATGATTTTGCCACAGTGCCAGCAGGATGGCTTGGCAGCTCACAGCCAGAGTGGATCCCTGCTTGGCTCTACCTGAAGCCAAGCGGAGCTGGACTGGCCCACTGGCCCTGGTTGGAACTCAGTGGCAGAACCTCACCCGAGCTGCGCAAAGGGCTGAGACAGCTGGGCTGCATGGCGAAGTGGGGCCTGATCCAGCCAGCACTACAGCAGAGCAGGCCCCTGCCCAGCCCTGCCAGTCCATGCACGCCATGTGGTGGAGTGAGGCCTGTCCTGGATAGTGTCTAGTTATCTGTTCAAAACCCAGAAGCAAAAGAGGTTTTTCCAGGGCTTGTTCGTCTTCAAATGTGATTTCACAGAGGTGTATTCAGCTCTCTTAAGTGGTTTGACAGGGAGTCAATATTCAAAACTAACCAGCTGATTGGTTCTGTCAGGTCTAAAGGAAGCTTCCAAGTTCCTTACAGGAAATCACTTCTGTAGCTCATGGATTTTTTCCTTAACTAAAACCAAACTACATTAAACCATGGGTAGTGGTTTTGGTTCGCTAATTTTGACTTTCCCAGCCAATGCACCAATTAATGTGGTAGTTTTAGTGGTGGCTAAACATCTATGTACCTGCTAGAATCACTTACTTATTTTCTTGCTGTGAGATAGGACCAGAAGAAAGAGCAAAACAGGCCTAAAACTTCAAAAGGAATGAAGAAAACTTTACTGACAGACTTAAAAGAATTATGAGAATCAGGATAAAAACTTCAGATCACTTCTCCTCCCAACACCCTGCTTTCCTTCCCAACCCAACAATTTAGAGAAACAAAACCCAAAGATTTTCAGTCAGTTTATCACTCCTAGAACAGTCCTTCTCTCAATGCACCCAGGGAGAGGAGCATCCCATTGACAAAACCATGGAGACTTCCCCACAAGACTAAGTTTTCAGTTCTCTTGTGATTTCAATCTTCCCAGGGAAAAAATCTGCATTTGTGAAGCCCTCCCATCTCACAGCCCTTCCAAAGCTGTGCTTCTGGGCCATATCAATGCATGGGGTATTATATTTAAAGGATGAATGGTCAGATGTTAAGGTTCATCTTCATCTCCCTCTTCATCTCTGGGAACAAAAGACTGCCACCTCTCCCTCAGGCCAAAGGGCTCCACCTCTTCCCTCAGGCCAAAGGGGCTCCACTACTTCATGTCTCTCTCTGTCTTTCAATGGCTCAAAGAAGATTACAATCTCTGCTCAGGTCTCAATTGAACCATTTCATCCCCCCATGTTTTTATATGTCTTAAAAGGTTAATTAGCATCCATCACCATGTCTTACAAGAGAATTTCAGTCCAAGGACTGTCCTTATCTCCACCAAATGAAGGACCTCTTCCTTCACTGTTCCTCTTATCTTCATGGTGTTTCTCCACATATCCTTTCTCATTCCCTTGTCTTTCACTCTGAAGAAAATCAATGTCTGCAGGTTTCAATCTGGTCACTAAAGAGTTAAATTTCTCACCTGGCAGCTGGAGTAAAATAGTCTTCCAGGCTGCACTGGGGGCTGGGCCCGGTTATGAAGGGCCCAGGCCTGAACGCAGTGGTCAGACTGGGCTGTGCCATCGCTGGCCGCAGGGCTGCTCTTCGACCCCATGGGCCACTCTCTGCCTGGCTGCAGGGAGGGCCTCTGGCCTCCGCCCATGATGTCTCATGGTGGCCGTGCTGGAGGGGGAGCAGCCAGGATCTCAGCATCTGCTGGCCTCCCCTTCTCTCTGCCCAGTGGTATTCAACAGCAGCTGCATTCCAGCCACAGGCCCTCCCAGGATGTGTGGGAAAAGGGACCCGACTTGGCCCGGGTCTGAGCCCAGCTATGCGGAGAGGCCAGGCCAGCCTGGCCGCATGGAGCTGGGTTGTTACCTTGAGCTTTGCCAGAAAGAATAAGAGAGCTCTCTTCCTGAGTTTCTGATTTTGAAAAGTGTATCACAGAGGTGTATCCCTTTTCTAATTGGCTAGTTAGCATCCATTACTTTCATGATCTGGGTTCTATCTCAAACCAGCACAACATGTTAGCCGGAAGGACTGTGGGTTCTCCTGACAGTTCCTAAATATGAATGCTGCAGCTCCAGTGATACATGGAACACATAGCCAACTGAGGGGAATTAGGTTTGTCAAACTAAGTAGAAAACCTGATTAAAATTACACCAATGCTGTTTCTGTTACCCTGTCAGCAAAGAGCCCTTGCAGGTAGGACAACAGAGAGCAGTTTGCAATTTTTTAATAAAAAAAGGAAATGAGGTGTTGTCACAATACAAGCTGGCTTGTACTAGGCATTTAATTTGGCTATAAATAAGAAACCCAGTCCACTTCCATTAACCAGTCCTTGGGTGAAACGTGATAGGATACATTCAAACCCATACAAAGACTTCATCCAATAATATTCCATTTTAAGCTGCAGAACCCTCACTGGTCAGACAGCTGGGCAGTCCAAAGTCCCAACCAATCAGCTGTCTTGAGCCATGAGATTCAAACCCCCTATATAAGAAAAGTCTGAGCAATAAAACACACTGTTGTCGCAGGAATCTCTGAAGTGTATGTTGTCTCTGACCCATGGGCTGCACGTATCAGTTCTACCTAACTTCATAGCTGTTGGCTTTTGAATTTATGTATTGGCTTTTGTAAATTAATGCTAATCACAGTGATTTTGATATAGTACTTTTTGTAACCACTTTTTAACTGCCTTAATATAGCATAATCTGGCAGCCTATGTATGCACTATATAGTTGATATATAGTAGTGTGATATATATTATAGCTTAGGCTTTCACAAAATATTAAGAGATTATGTAATGTTAAATGTTTTTATTTGTGTAACTAACTAGGAATAACTCAAATAATTGTGTGAAATAGCTATTCAATGTACTTGTGGACTATCTTATCTGAGTAATAAGATAACATTGAAAAAAACACAGGAAAATAAACACCAAGAGAAAGAAAAATGCAAGGAATTTACTACTGACCTTCCAGGTTATCAACAAGTGTCAAACAACCAGAGATAAAAGAGATTAATTTCATCTACAGCATGGCCTGAAGACAAGTCAAAAGTCAAGCCAAGCAAAAGAATTCCTGGAACA
Organism: Regulus satrapa; assembly: GCA_013396955.1. Classification (NCBI taxonomy): domain Eukaryota; kingdom Metazoa; phylum Chordata; class Aves; order Passeriformes; family Regulidae; genus Regulus; species Regulus satrapa. Next base: position 9,416 of record VWZN01013752.1, read on the forward strand.
TGTAAACATACAGGAATGTTTGATTATTTATAATCCTCATGAATATTCATTTAACTAATGTTGTTGCCACATAAGCCACACTAGGCTCTTGGATGTTTTGAGAGGTCGGGGAGAATTCTCCATATAAATAATGATGTTTATAGAGTTTAGCCAATGCATTCTAAGTGTCTTATCAATGTACCTTGGATGCTTTGGACAGACACACTGCTGTCTGTGCTGTCTGCAGCTGCTGCCTGCCTGTCTGCCTGTCAGAATATATTACTTTCTGCTCTTCATATAGATCTTAATAAGTAATTATATTGAGCCTTCGGATAGATGGAGTCTATGTAGATCAATTACCTGACATAGCATGATCTCTCAATCTACATCTGGCAACCCCTGACATGATTTGGGCATTTGATGTTTTGAGTGCCAACTAGAGCTGGTTTCTTCGTGTGACTTGAGGAAACTCAGCTAGAACCCAGGAATCCTCCATATCGGTGCAAGCCTTGAAGAACCCAGGACCTGGACTACAAAAGCAGGAGACTGGGTGGCCTGCCAGAGCCTCTGCCAAGAGCACAACCAGAGCCAAGGCCATCTGGGAAAACTATAGGCCACAGAAGTCCAAAAATGTCGAGCACTGCTCTGCTTACAAAGACTGAGGCATTTATTCCCTCTGTGTTTTATTGTGGTAGTTTTCACTTTGTCAGGTGAGAAAACTGATCCCCCTGGCAGCTACTGGGCTTAGGATCAAATTACTCTAAGATATGGATTTGTAGCAGTGACTTACGAGTTTAAACAGGCAAATGAATATATCACACAGTGAGGTACGTGCCTTGTTCGAGTGGGCTGAAAAGATAGGCTTTTCAAGCGAGATGAACATCTTCGCTTGCCCACAAGATTTTAAAAGGTTAGGTGATTGTTTGAAAGAGATAGTGCTCCAGGGAGACATTACCATTTTTCCATTACTGAAAACATGGCTAGTTCTCGATGGAATCTGGAAAGTCATTGCAGAAATAGCTACACAAGTTAAGACTGAGGCACATGCCATTGCACAGAGATATTCAGAAATTACTCAGTTAATAACCCAGGAGACGAGTGACCAAATTAGAGCCGCGGAAAAAGCAATCGCTCATGTTATATGTGAGTCCCAATAATTGACTGGACACAAACCAAATTAAATATTATTGGAATTTATTGAGCAAGTGACAGTAAGAAAAACAGTNCCGGGGAAAACCTTCCCTTGCTCTCTTTTCCTCCCAGATCCCGGCCTGGAATAAACATCCAACGTGTCCCGGAGGAGAAGCAGCCCTTTGGTCTTTTATCCTAGTTGTCAAGGGCTTCCCTTCCCCTCCCCTTCACCATAGATTATTTTGGGAGGGACAAAGGGGGCAGGGGGGGAAGGTTCACTTCAGGTGACGCCCAACGTAGGGCCTCAGGACTCCACGAGATGGCTGGAAAAAACCGTCGGTGTTTTTAAAAGCCCTGGATACGTCACCTACACCGCCGGTCACTGATGGGGATTGGGTTGGTAGCACGCAGAAAACATGGGTCAACTCGGACCAGGAACCTTTTCGCACACCGAAGAGATGCCGCGTCCATCGGGAAAGAGGTAACCCGGGGATGCAGGAGCGCGGGGACCCGGTGGTTGTGGCGGTTTTTGGGAGTTTAGTGGGGCACAGTGATAGTGTGGGTGCTAATCGAGCTCCCCCCGGTATCGGGACCAGGGGGGGCCCACGGGGCAGTCCATGTGGTGTGTGGGGTGGTACCAGCGGTGGTCCCGGGCTCCACAGCAGTTTTAAACCCT
>VWZN01013758.1:0-12520 GCA_013396955.1 Regulus satrapa
ATATTTTTTGTTTCTAGTATAATGACACCTAAAGAATCAGACTGGGGTCCCTTGTAGTTGCTGGGCATATGTATCACTAAAGCAGACCTTACAGTTGTGAAGCACTTAAGGTCCCAGCAAAAGTAATGATAGTATTATAAACTGCTAGCCAGGGAAAGACAAATCAAATGGTGATCATTTGTGGGCACAGTTTGCAGCTAAAGTTTTCACTTATTTTAATTCTGCTCTCATTAGCAACAATAAGCAACAACTCAAAAAAGTCATATGCAAAAAGAAAAGCAACTGACCCCACTCAAGCTGAGAGGCCATCCTACAATTCTACAATTTATCCTGTTACAGAAAGTAGCCAGTCACTTATGAGTGGGGAAGAGTACAAGGAATAGGAATAAAAATTCTTACCCAGAGTATTATTCTGGTCTTCAGTAATTCAACTCAGCGATTTCCTTATGTGGTCCCATGGTGTTAATAGACTACATGGACAATTTCATAAAATTGTTAAGGGTTTTTTTTTGACACATGTAAGCTTGTAGCATCCAAACAATTATGAAGCAAGAAATTCCACAAAGATGCTACCTGTCCTGCATGGTGAAAGGACCTGTTACAAGGATAGGTGAAAAGAGAGTAAGGTCATTTGGAAAGAGGTGTGAAGCAGGTAAATAAGTGGAAAGACTGGGTACAGCAGCTTAATGGCATAGCAGCTTCCAGGATAACCAGACAGTGAGGAGGTGATAACAAAACAAGCACCTGCACTGATGACTGCAAAGCTTTGTAGATCTCCATGTTTTCCAGTGGGGTTAAACTGAATTTTGCATTGCTTCTGTACATGACATTGCTGCAAAATGAGGAGAAAGCATAGAAAGTGTACTGCAGTTCCAGTGACTGCCCCTGGTGTTGTCTAGTTTATAACATGTCCCTCTCTGGAATTTGTAATTTCAGATTTAGCTGGGCTGACTCAGTCACTTTTTAACCCTTCAACTCTCAGGCAGAAAGAATCTGTGGAGAAACTTGCAAGAGGGTAATTTCCCTCCAGCAAATATAAATATATATAACTACATATATAAATATATAATTATACTTCTGTCATCCCTGCTGGTTTTATTGTAGCTGAAAAAACAATCCTAGGCTGCAAGGGCAGAAGGGCAAGTGGAAGCACCTCTTATTATCAGACTCTTTTCTGTTTACACTCTTCACCAGGGCAGAGTGTACACGTGTGGTTTTTTCCAAAGGTCTCTCTAAAGTACACAGAATGTTTAAAATGAATACACAATGATTCAATGCTACAAAAACTGAAGTCAGCCAAGGTAAAAATTAGCAAGATGGGGATCTTTCCTGACAGCTGTAGAAACAACCAGCAGCATCTTTTTGTTCTGCTTTACAGCACTATCCAATATTGTCAGCATCATTGTCATAGCTGGGATGTGACAACCTTTTTCTCCTAAAGGACTTAATTTGTGATCTAAAACATTCCTAATAAGTTTAATGCACATTCCAAGGGAAGGGGAGACAGCGGGTTTAATGCTATATGTGCCTCTTACACACTGCAGGAATTGAAAGCTCTCAGCATGGCTTATGATCAAGGTCAATGAATGCAAGTAAACTCATTAAAGCATTTATGGGGGGCCTGGATAGATTAGATGCCCTTATTGACCTCTGCACTATACTTTCGCTTCTCTGCAGATAAATAAATAAAAAGGCTTCGCTGGAACCTGATATTTTTAGAGTAACTATAACATAATAATTACAAAGCTTCATACCTTAGTACTTATATTTTCTATTCTTTGTGTCTTCATTAGAAAGCACACATTTATTGCTTTAGAAAATGTATCTGCAGAATGTAGACACAGTCTTGTGTTTCATTAATCTAGTGGCATCCATGCTCTTGATACCTCAAAGTTAATTTTAAATATATCTAGCAGATACATCTTTATCCATTTGGCAGGGGAAAAGGCTTTTAGTTGAGGGATGGTCATTGTTTGGGGGTTTTTTTGGGTTTTTTTGTTGATTTTTTTTTTTAATTTTAATTTTGGCCTTCTTTCTGTTAATTTTAACTTCATTATTAAGATGAATTGTAATGATGTTTAAAACCCTGGAGGCAAACTCGTTTAATTTGATTTCTTCTGATAGATGAGAAAAAAACCAAGTCAGGAGTTGCAATCTTGTATTCCATACTCTTGGGCTTACATTTTCAATGTGTCTTTCAAACGAAAATTAATTTTTTTCTTTCTTTTAAAATTACAAAAAACCACCAATTTTATGAGAAAATTAATACTTTTTTTTTTTAAATTGAATGATAAGCATTCACATCGAAGATGAAGAGAGGAGAAGTTTCTTTCTTAAAATTGACAAAAATCTAATTTTTTTTTTCTTTGAAGAAGAAGATGGAATGCACAAAGGTCTGTGTAGAAACATTCAGAGTTAATTATTATTTTAAGTCTTGCCTTTCTAAGTTACTGTCTGATTTATGTAATGGAAACCATAATTTCCAGTGTAGTCCAAGCTACAAGCCTGGACTTTCTAAAGTTCATGGAAATAAATGCAAAAAGTTTACTTGCAGGTGATGGGGAAAACTGCAAATGTAACTTTATATCATTTGGAGTTGAAAATATTTTATGGCCATCCTAATCATAGAATCATATAATGTGCCAGTCCATTAGGATCATTGAGTCCAGTTTCTGGCCCTGCACCAGACACCCCAATGATTTCACCACGTGCCTGAGAGCGTTGTGCGAGCGCTCCTTGCGCTCTGTCAGGCCGGTGCTGTGACCACTTCCCTGGGGAGCCTGTTCCACTGCCCCAACACCCTCTGGGAAAGAACCTTTTCCTGATAGCCCAAACCTCCCCTGACCCCACCCGAGGCCGTTCCCTTGGGTGCTGTCCCTGGGCACCCCAGAGAAGAGCTCAGGGTCTGCCCCTCCTCTGCCCCTCCCGCTGAGGAAGCTGCAGACTCCAGCGGGGCCTCCCCTCAGTCTCCCCTCGGCTGAGCAGAGCGAGGGCCCTCAGCCACTTCGGCTTCACCTCAAGGCCCTTCCCCATCTCTGTCTCTCTTCTTTGGACAGTCTCTAACAGCTTAATGTCTTTTTCATTTTGTGGCACCCCAGACTGCCCCAGTACTGCAGGTGAGGTCGCCCCAGCCCAGAGCAGAGCAGGACAATCCCTTCTGTTGCCCAGCTGGCAATGCCACGCTTGATGCCCCCAGGACAGGGTTGGCCCTCCCAACTTCCAAGGCACATTGTTGACTCAAACAGTATTTGCTGTCTATAACATATTTTCTGAATATCTCTATGAATCTCTAAATACCTGAACTTCTGGCTTTGTGGGATAATTTCATAGTGACTAGCCTAGTTGTCTGTATTTTTCTGTAAGGAAGGATATAGGCTGAGAAAATTGTTCAGACTGGAACACAGAAATCTTTGTTGTTACCTAATTGTGGCCTTCCAGTACCTGAAGAGAGTCTTCACAAAAGAGGGGAGCGAGACTATTTACAAGGGCATGTAGTAGACAGGACAAGAGGGAATGGCTTCATCCTGAAAGAAAGCAGGTTTACATTAGATATTAGGAAGAAATTCTTTCCTCTGATGGTGATGAGGCACTGGCACAGGTTGTCCAGAGAAGCTGTGGAAACCCCAACCCTGGAGGTGTCCAAAGGCCATCCTGGATAGAGCTTTGAGCAACCTGGGATAGTGGAAGGCATCCCTGCCCATGGCAGGGGAGTTGGGACTGGATAATCTCTAAATACCCTTCCTACCCAAACCATGATACCAAGCCCTTTTTCATCTGTATTAAAAATTGAACTTGTAAGAATGAGCATCTGCTTCTCCCCCAGTTGTGTTAAAATCTCGGTTCTTCTCTTGCTGGTCTAATTATTACAAATTTGCTAATAATTATTAATTAATTAAAATAATTAATAATAATTGCGGAATAAGTAGAAAAAAGGGCTAAGTCACTTGAAGTCTGAAAGGTTGCTGGTCAAACACACACTTTAATCCACAAAGAATGCTGGAGAAGCCAAACTAAATGCTAAGTTACCTTGGGACAGCCCTGTGTGTATTAGGGAAAGGCACTCTGGTACTTTTTACAGACCACTGCTTTTCACTCAGCAACAAAAATTACCAAAAGTATTGTGTGAGTTGGGAGCAAGACAAAGAAACTGAGCAGTCTTCCTCAGTTGAGTCAAAACCTTAAACCAGCAGGAGAGTGCTTTTCAAATGGCAAAAAAAAAGGTAGAACTTGGAATTATTTTTCTAGAGTTTCCAAGATACTATCTCCAGATATGATTTTGTCTTGGCCTTCTTTGTTTTATATATTTACTATGAAAAAGAAATTGCCATGACTGTTCAGCAGTGATACTTTTTGTTTACTTCAGCTGCAATGCATGTTGCTAAACATAACTAACATTCTGAATTCATAGCGACCAAAAACCCCACATGCATTTCAGCAGTGTGCAGCAGAAATCACAGATGTGTTTATAAACATCAGTTTGCAGCAGGGGTCCCTGACCTCTGGAAGCACAGAATTTGAACTGGAAGCTTCAGCCCATTTCAAGCAGTTCTAAGTAATTTTACAATAAGGGGTGAACATCAAGGAGTGAAAAATCTTTTTTTTTCTGCTTTTTCTGGGCCTGCTGACTTTAGAGCAGGCAGGCTATAATAGCCTGAAAGTTTTCAAAAGGGTTTTGAAATGCAGAGACAACCTGAATAAAAAATACCTATAAATGTGTGTCTCTATGACAGCATCGTTACCATGTCATTAATGCCACCTGTAAACTGGGCTTCTATAAACCATGTTTTTAGTATGCCTTCCAAGTAGGCATTTAACAAGATGAATTGTATACTAAATGTTTTCATATTTCCTTAAGGTTTTCTATAAATGATAAAAGAAATCCAGATTTGTATATTGCCTATGTGATTTTGTTTCCCTTTTCTGCTTAAAGCTGTCTTTGGTTAACAAAAACATGTATTTTGCAATCTACTTGAAGAACAGGTTCTTAACTTAACGGAAACACTAAAAACTCCTATTTCTGAAATTAGTTTCTGGTTTGAATGAAACTTACCAAAACAATGATGTCACTATGAAACTATTGTCATGAATGGGTAATTTGCTGATTGAATAGTTAAAAGAAACTTCTTGAATTCTTCATTTAGAGTAATACTCATTTACTGTTTCACCATTCTTACTGATAAAATTCTTCACATATCAATCGCAGCTACTGTGGATGTAACAGCTACTGGCCAATAAACATCATCAGGTAATAGTTTTCAAATGCAGTCTCTGTGCTCTTTAGCATACAGAAGAGTAAGTATTCATTGCTCACTTTGCATTACAAATCATCTAATTCCCACTGGTTTCCCTTGGTGGACAGAAACTTTTGCAAACAAGACCACAACAGAGAGCTGGTTTAGGTATTCAGTGCAAGGATGTCAGTACTTCCATGTTTGTCTAGACCTTCACAAATAAAGAATAACATCAATCAACAAATCAAATAATTTTACTCTAAATCCTATTATTGCTCAGAGAAATCTTCACAGATTTATTTCTATTCCATGTGATGGAAGGTATAGAAAGTAAGGAGATCTCTATGAGTTTGTTTGAGAACAGAAACATGGATGGCTCCTAATGCCAGGTTTCTAACAGGAAGGCATGGTTCCCTCAGCTCCTAAGCTCACATGCACATGCAAGCTGTGCTTTGAACCCGTCTAACAATTCCCCTTCCCATGCTTCAATTCTGTGCAAATGCAATTAGGCTGTGGATGCTAAAATGGAGCTTCAGAGAGGTTTGCCAAGCTCACCACCCTGGCTGCAGGCTCAAGACTCTTATGTACCACCTGCTTGGCAGCTTGGACTGAGGCAGCTTGGACTGAGGCAGTTCACCTGCTTGGATCACCTATTTGGTGCACACATGCACAAGACATGGTGTGGAGGCAGATTTGTCTCACATGACCACTCACACGACTTCTGTTTTGCCATCAACATGACTAGCAAAGGGAAATTTGCTTTTCCCCCCTCTAGCATAACTTTGGAAGTTACCACAACTGAATGCAAAATCATAGCTGCCTGGAGGTTTAGATTTCAGCCAGGAAGGCATCCCTAACGGCAAGAATCCTGTTCCAGGGTACTTTCCCTGCTAGTTTTACTTCTATCAAAAAATGTATGATTGAGGATTTTCCAGTAGGATATGATCTGTGGGACACTGCACTGAAGCTGCAAAGAAAAATTGCAAAGTTAATTAAATATAGGCAAGAATTACTGTATTCAGACACCTTGTAAAATTACATTACTACATTTGAAACAATTAATACAGCCCAGGAAAAAAGTGTAGGACATGAGAGAAACCTGCTTCTGATGCACTTGAGATTTTGCTGCAAAGGAAACCAAACTGGGATGAGTTTTGAAGGCATAAAAACCTCCCATATCCAGGCTGCTTGTTTGCACTGGCATGTTGAGAACTGGGTGCTCTACTGAGCACTGTAGAGGGGCTGATCTCATCTCCCAGAGGTCCAGTGAGAGGACATGATGGAACAGTTCAAATTGAACTAAGGAAGATCCAGAGTTGATATTCAGAATAATTTCTTAACCCTAAGAGTGTGAAGCACTGGAACAGGCTTCCTAGAAAGGTGGTCAATGTCCAGTGTCTGTCAATGTCTAAGAGGCAATTGGCTAATGTCCTTAATAACAGGCCAGAACTTTTGAGGAGTCCTGAATCCTTCAACTGGTAATAGAAGATTGTTGTAGGACACTTTAAATTGAAACGTTCCAATCTATTTCTTTCCATTCTGTTCTATTCATATTCAAAAGTAGGGGCTTTTTTTCCCATTGAAAAAATGGTTTTATGCCCAGTTACAGACATACTGTGTAATAATGAATTGTTGATATTTTTATTTATTAAATAGTTTACCAACAATGATCTTCACCTGTACTGCAACTCTTACTAGCATATTTACTGTATGTGCTTTGCCTGCAGACTTTTGCGTGTCTCCACATTATAAACCTCTTGCTTTACTTTTCTTTTAGCTGAGAGCCTTTGGCTGTGGATAATATTTTATGTTTTGGATGGCAATCTACTGTGTCCACGGATCATGTCTGCTGCTTTTATCATAATCCTGCAATCAACACAGACAGGTGTTTTATTAAATCCTCTCATGGTTGTTGTTATATTAGCACTGTACAAATACAGATACACTGATGAAAAGTAATTTATTTCAGGTAAGATTAAATTAACACATGCACAAGAAAAACTTGGTTTGTTTAATTTGGATTCTACAGATAGTACTCTATAGACTGCTTGAGAGTTACATTAAGTGAGAGATTATTCTCTATTATTATTACAGGCAAAAAATTCTTTACATGTCCTTCGCCAGAATAAAATCCAAGATCATTCAGAAGATAAATTTAGAGAAGGTGAAATTTATTAGAAATAAAACTTTTTAGAAGGATACACCCTGGGAGCTGGGTGTATCCTAACTCAGCCTGTGGGTGGCTGCAGCCCTGGTTCATTGGAAACAGAAACAATTTACACCAGTAACTGATAAAGGGTTAGTGCTCTTTTTGCACTCTACCTCTGATAGTTGTAGACCTTTCCTATAGTGGGGCATCTAAAACTGTCTCGAGGAATCAAATGAGGCTGCTCCAGTGCAGAGCAGAGCAGAGCAGAGCAGCACAGTCCCCTCTCTTGCCTGGCTGGTAATGCTGGGTATGCTGCCCCCAGGACAGGGATGTCCCTCTTGGCTGCCAGGACACTGCTGGCTCATGTTCAACTTGGGATCAACCAAGACCTCCAGGTGCCTTTCCATGGTGCTGCTCTCCAGCCTCTCATTCCCTGGTCTCTCCATACCTCCAGGATTGCCCCATCCCAGGTGCAGAATCCAGCACTTTCCCTTATTGAATTCCATATAGCTGGTGACTGCCCAGCTCTCCAATTTGCTGAGGTCTTCCTCCCTCAGAGGGAGTCAACATCTCCTCCCCATTTACTATCATTTTCAAGCTTAGTATACCTTTGAGGCAGGAGAGAGGATAGGAGGATGGAGAAGGTTAGTCTATAGGCCCCCCTGTGTCTCTCTGAATCACAAGTGAGCCAAGAGCCATTACTGTTCAATATCAAAGGAGATTAACTCCTTTTATGAGGAATAAAAATTCCATATAAATAAAAGGAAAAAATATTACTTTACAATATTTTATATTATTAAAATAATAGATTTATAGTATTTTATATTAACATATAATATAATATATAATAATGTGTATATATTCATGTTATTATATTTTTATTATTAGAATATAACAATATATATTATTAAATTTCTATTAATTTATATTATAAAAATATATTTTATATTATTAAGGGGAAAAATTATTCCTAAATAAAATAAAAGGAAAAAATAAGATTTTTCCTTATTCTATCATTTCACTTCCTTCTCCATGTATTGACCCTGGAGGAAGTTCACAATCCCATGTTCTTACAATAACTTTAGTATGACTTTTAATGACATTTGCTGCAATGCCCTTTATGTAGATTTAGAATTATCATAATGCAGCATACGCTAAAAACCCTCTCTTCTGCTCTTAGTCTCTCTTCAGAGTAGAGAAAACCCTTCAAAGCAGAGAGAACCCTTTAGTCACACTTATATTGCCACCAAGCTTGCTGCAAGCCGGGCAATGTTCCATCTATACCTTTTGATTGGTTTTGTCTTGCTTCTCAAGAAGCTTCTCAAGTGTGTGAAGTTGGGTATCCCTCATAAGAATTAAGATGTAAAATTATTTTCACTGGAGTTAGAACTGCTGCTACATAAGGAAAAGCCCTTCGCCATCATTTTTTGTTTTACTTGACTCTTATTTAGTTCTTAAAAAATTTATCTTATCTGTACTGAGACTGACAGGCTGAAATATATAATTTGATAAATATGCTTATTGATATTTATACAATATTGTCTCAGACATATCAAAAGGTCACAGAACTAAAAGCTTTACATTTTCACACCTTTCATTCAAAGGCTGCCATTGGTGAACTTTCAGTGGGGGGACCCAAGCTGAGTTCAGGATCTGCTTGGATGTACTCTTTAGCTTTGACAAAGATGTCTCATTTTGTCATTCCAAAAATACATTTGTATTATAAACTATTCAGGAACAACTTTGAGAATCTAATAGATACCAAACTAGTCAATCACTGATGTTATTTATGTCTATACATTCTTTACGTCACCTGAGGACAAATGAAATTCTGACATCTTTTGAACAGCCACTTGAACGAAACATTTCATCTTTGAAATGTAGTAGGTGAAATGTGTGCAAAGCCAGGAGCCAGACAGTTTGTTAACCCTACTATTTCTCTGAAACTTTTCTTACTCTTATTGCTGAGCTTGTAGTCATAGTGGGCTTTAAATGCTGTTAGTTGCAACAAACTGAAGTGTGAAATTTCCAGTAAAAATAAATGAGTTGGGTTTTCACAGGACAGAAGCTTTTCAAATCTTGCTTTATCATCCATTCTGCTGGCATTTTTATCTGACCTGGGGTGACATACCTGTGCAGGATTTTCTTTTTATCCCTTCTTATATTTCAAATTTTTTTCTGTCTCAGACCTGTCACTGACAATCCTTTTGTGTTTTCCTTGGTGCCTCAGAGGTTTAATGGTTGAATGCAGTACCCAAACCCTTAGAAATTTTTTCTGTATCTCTGTAGAGACTGCTTCAGTGAGGGCCACAGAGCTGTCACCATCTCTAGTGTATTTGTTTCCAAAAATGACAGCAAAATGGGTAAATGGATTTCTTTCAACCACCCAGTTGCTTTATGGATGCACATGATCTTTTTGGGGTCATGAAATGGGGTGAGGATGTACAAGGAAGTAGGCCAATTCTCTTACTGGTGATTTGTCTGATGAACAACTTAATAGTTAACAGCTTGAAAGAAATCAATCGTTGGCAAGCCTATCCCTGTTAAATACTTAAGCATCCTAGCAGCATGTAATTTAAATACAATTAAACATTTATTAAATTTCAAATATAAATGAATTATTAATGGAGCATTCACTAATTGAGTAGAAATCTTGAGACTACTGTGATGACAACAGTGAATTGAAAATTCACTACAAATAAAAGTTTTGGTGATTTTGAGGCATTTTAAATGCATTTTTCCATAAAGTGTCCCGTGACTGAAATAGTCTTATTTTGAAATTAATATAGAGCCTGCTCCTGCAAATATTCCTATAACCAGTCTGCTAAATATAAAGGGACTATTCAAAAAGATATGTGCTCCTTGCAACAGTAAAGCTTTGCAAGTTATGGATATTCATCATCTTGAAAAGTAATTATGACTTTATTTTATATGACTACTTCTTTCCTTCAGTCATGTGATCCTAGTAAATTTCTAAGCTGTGAGAAAGATTATTTGAATTTTCTTCTTATATGGTATTTATTTTGTTATTTTGGAGACACCTATTTTGTCTAAGCCTAGTTGCTGACAATTTCACATCATCATTCATTTATAATAATTACTTCTTTTTGTTTTAGAGGGACTTTTTCATAAGGTTGTATCTTTCAGTCTTAATAGATATCCATTGTAGATAATAGGTATAAAGGAATTTTTTTGTAATAGTTAAAACAGGCTCCTTTTAGTGTGCTTTCACTTGTCACCCTGCTAACAAATAAAAGTTTTCTGAGAAATATAACAGTATACATGCATGTCACAGGTTATATAAGATGAGGACAGTCTGTAGTCTTGAAAGAGGTGGTATTTTAATGTTCTTTAGATGAAGATCAAATTAATTATCATTATCTAGCCTGTTGGGATGCAAGATGCAGAAGTTTCTCTGAGTTCCAGAGAAGAAGCAAGGGGTGCAGACATTGAATTAAAACCTTTAAGAGAAATTAAGATATATTAACCCATATGGAGATGAAGCAGAGATATATATAAAAGTCCCAGTTATGGTAAGCAAATAAATAGGTAGAATATATCCTAAATACTTTAGAAATGCGTTAAGTACCTTAGAAAAACAGAAAGCCTTTGAAACTCTGGTAAGTCCTAATACCCAGTAGCTTAGCTCCAAGACGCAGCAAAAATACAGTAAAAACATTTGCTTGCATTTTTAGGATAGAACACATAAAAGATATACCTGAGTGTATGCGTAAATAAGTGTGAAACTGACACTGCTTTTCGTATGTTAGGGCTGAGTTTTTGGTAGGTGTAGAAAGTATGGTTAGAATCGTGTTTTTAGCTCATTGGTTAACTCATGAATAAAATTCCCTGTATTGGGGTGAGTGGGGATGCATGCATGGATGGAGGGAAAAAAGGAGCGAGCCGGAGCTGAGGAAGAGGATGAAGGAGAAGATCCCATGCAAAGGAAAGGACAAAAGAAGAACAGATCAGAACTGGCTGCCGAACTCCAGCCGAGAGAGAGACCTCCTGCCAGAGGCTGTTATCAAGTCCTCTGCCTTATGGGACTTTTTGCCAGGAGACATGAAGTGCCTTTGTGACACAGGACCGGATGCCAGAGACTTTAGCACAGGCTTCAACAATTTAAAACTCCACCTTCAGATAATGGCTTTCCTGCAAATAAACCCCTTAGCAAACAAGGACTGTTTCTGCCTCTTTGAAGAATCAAGTAATCTCCGGTTCCTGACACTAGACTAATCCTTAATTTTCTCTGACAAGAAATAGATGAAGGTTCTGTAAGGAAATGGTGGGTGAATAAAAAAATAAGCAGGTAAAAAAAAAATTATGTTTTGTGACTACAAACTAGGATGTGAGAATTTTTCTGCTTCAACACTGACTGGAAATTTCTACCACGTAGCAGCCCTACTAGAGCTTTGAAATGAGCTGTATAATTTTCCTGATGCTTTTTGCCAGACATATGCTGAAAGTTACCCACCGGAATTAGATAATCAGATCAATCTAGAACAAGTTCTTTGCACAGAGGGTTTTCAATATCATGGCCTCACTGCCAACAAGGATTACTTTGCCATCTTTGGTTACTGTTCTGAATGAGAGGAAGAGCTGCTTCATGCATCAGTTATGTATTGTGCTTGGCAGCCCCTTATGCTGCTCTAAACAGTCAGGAGATAGAAAATGAGTGAATGGCACGATAGTAAGCAGCTAAAGCTTTTGCAGTGTCCTATCAAAAGAGGAGGCTAATCACTCTTATTTCTGGGAGTGGACAGACCAAATGGAAACATCAGCTTCTGGATAAAATCTGATGTAATGGACTTCTGCTTAGAAATAATTCCCTGTCCTTTTGTGAAAAAATAAATTCACACTTCAGAATTTTTTAAAGCTTAATAAGGGATAAAAATGAACAATGTCCAATGCTGGGATGTTTCTGACTATTGGCCCGAAAACATGCAGGTAAATTCAGACAGTGTTATCTGCATACTGTTACATTACCAAGGTATATACATATTCATGTGTTTCATACATTATTCAAACATTCTCGTGAATTTTTGGTGTTTCAGGAAACCTTTTGTTTGGTTTTTACACTCTGGCTTATCTTCATGACATCCTGTGAATCAATGTATTTTATTTCTTCTTGTGTCTCCAT
>VWZN01013771.1:10571-39270 GCA_013396955.1 Regulus satrapa
CTGCCCGGCCCCGGCGGCCCCGGCCCCGCTGAGGTCGGGCTGGGCGCGCTGCCCGCCGAACTGCGGGCGGCGGTGCTGGCTCTGGTGGGGGACCTCGACTCTCTCTTCACCGCCCTGGGCCTGCGGGAGGAGAGCTTCGCTGTGGGGACCCTCAGCAGGGTCGTCGCCGCTGAGCTGGCAAGCTACGCCCCGGCCAGAAACAGGAGGAGGACAGCCACCAACAAGGCCTCTGTCATCTTCGTGGACAGGGCGTTAGACCTCGCTGGTAAGAAAGCCTCAGCTGGTATGTGCTGTCATTCTAGGGAGCCCATACCCATCCCTCCGGGAGCCCTGGTGACCTGGTGTTTCCAAAAATCCATGTTCCACTTTGTACCATGCTCCTCCCATCTGTGCAGCTCCAGTTCCGGGTCCTGGGTGGGATTTTCCTTGAGATCTGGTCTGCTAGAATGCACCTGTTCAGTGGTTACCCAGCAGTTATGGTAGAACTCTGGGCTTCTTCTGAAGCTTGGAAAAACATGGCTGGGTTCAAAGCAGTTACTGTAGTTACTGTAAGTTCCACGTCGTCCTGCTCCAGTAGAAAAATTTGATGTTCCAGCATTCTGCTGGTGATGCCCAATGTCTTTCTTTCTGTTGCAAAACAACTATTACCATGTGAGATACTTATACTGTATTTTTTTTTTTGTCCCTGTGTCAGTTTCATGCTTCCTAGATTAAAAGCCACTGCTCTCAAACATCCAGATCATCCATTACTGGCATTGTCCAGTTGTTTGGAAAAGTACCTCACCAGCTTCTTCCATGACCTTAAATGCTGTGTCAGTACCCTACTGTGCCAGGTGCATCCTTGCATGCAGAAATAGTTCAAATGGTGGTTAAGTGGTGGTCCCTGATGGTCAGTGACCTCAAAGTCATATTTAACCACCCAGTGAACTGGTGCTGCTTTCCAAATTAGGAGAAAAGTTGACATAACTGAGCTGGTTACTCTCCTGTTCTTGGTTCGTGTTTGACATGATCTTACAGAGCAAGCAGTGTGCGGTTCTGCTCCACAGTGTAGTGGTTTGAGGAGTAATCGTTGTGTTAAGCCTCCAGGTGTGCAAACAGTTCTCCATCTGGCAGCACAGGGAGCATGTTTAACCCCAAGGCCATGATGGTTGCTTGCACACCCTTGTACTCCAGTGGATCATAGAAATTAAAAGTAAAGCAGAAGGCTCAGCTGGGAATCCAGAGGTTTGTTTCTAGCACTTCCATTTTGCTGCAGACTAGAAACCTCAGCTGTACCTGTGTGCCACCTTGAGGTGTGAAGGACGTGATCTGCATATTTCAGACTCAGCTTTAGGATTGTGTCACTCTTATCTTTATATCTGTCTAAGCAGATGCACGTCTCTGTGTAACCCTTAGCCACATCTATATGCCTGAAAGTGGTTCTCAACATACACCTGTTGATGTAGGAGTGACTGCATTTGCTTTCCCTGTCATGCATTCCTCCTGCTGGCACGCACAGGGTGTGGGCCTGGTTCTGTTTGTAGTCAATAATTCAGGGCACAGTTTTTTGCCATCGCATGTCAGGTAGCAGTGTGGCACAATGCTGCACCCTGCAGCTCGTCTGTTTCTGAATTTTCCTCAATATTTTTTTTCTCCCATAATTTTGCCATTGTGTATCCCTGATCTGCTGTAGGGTTCGTAGCTGTCAGCAACGTGCTAAAGAGCAGCTATGGATCCAGGCAGTTAATGCTGTGCTGAGGTTGGGGAGATTGATCACAAGACTGCAGGACTTGGATAAGAAGCCTTAAAATGAGAGTTAGTTATATATGAGAAGAATGTTGGTTTGGGGTGAGAACAGGGAAAGGATTTATTTATGCCCTCAGATAGTGAGAAGAAATAAAAACAAGAAAAAGAACCAGATGTGGGATGACAGGGAGCTGCCTGACAAGGAGACTCTTGAGGAGATATGAAGAGAGGGAATTGGTACCAGCTTAAACCTGGGGAGTGTGGAATCTTGTACTTCAGTAGGAGAAGGTTTTTTGGAGATATCATCAGGGTGTAGTGAGCAGCATTGGAAGAAAACATCAAAGCTCATGGAGTAAGGATATTACAGGATTTTTTTTGGGTTTTTTTTTAAGATGCTATTCCCAGTATCCGTAAATGAAATTAGGATCCCTGCATGCAGCCATTTTTTTGTTATCAATAAATGCCTCCAGAATTCAGTGGTAATTTCATTAAATTATTCCTATGCTTTGAATGTGTCACTTGAGCTATCAAATACAATGCAAACTGAGGGAAGAAAGATCTGGTGCATTTCAGAGGTAAAGCTCTATATGAACCTGAACTGAGTGCAATACAATGAGATTTGCTTCATTGGTTTGCTAAAAAATGTACAGTAAAAAATACACAGGGGAAGCAGGGGGTGTAGTTAGTGAGATCCTGGCTGTTGTTAAAGAATTGGTTGGTTGACTTTGGAAATTATATCAGCTACAACTTGCATCAGATGTCGCCTATTTCAGTTTGTAAGTTATAATAAAGAAAAAGTGAAATTGGAACAGCATGATACATAAGGGGTTTTGTGTCCTGAAAGCTAAATGTTAGCCTGGCATGAAAACTCCTATTTTGCAGTGGTCAGGTCAGCACTTGTCACACAAATGCTCGATCTGTACTTCAAAACCATCATCTGTGCCTTGGACACTGTTGCTCATGAGAAGCTGCTGAGCAGTCTGTTGACTGTCCTCAGAACTGGTTGAGTAGAGAGGATCAAAACTAGTCCCATGCACCCTTCTGGAGTCAGTGCCGTTTGAAAGTGACTCACTGTGATTTCTTGTCCTTGTCTTGTGAAGTTTAATGATCTTTTCAGGCTTGGTTGATTTATGTGGTTGATTGTGGTGACAGTGACTTTTAAAACCTCCAGTAGATGTTTTGTGATTGATTTGAGGAGGCATGGCAAATGCCAGCAGCACTGGTGGACCAGTGAAAACCTCCAAGAAATAATTTTGGGAAAGAGACCGAGATAGCACTGGCCATTCATGGAAGCAGCTTGAGTACTCTGAGTCTTCCCCCTATGCCAAGAAGAAAGGAGGGATGTTAATAATTAAAGTGGGTTTATTTGCATTTGAGGTGTTTCTAGTTTAGCCAAATGTCTCATCTAGCTAAAGGTTGGTCGTGTGCTAAATGTTAGCCTGGCATGTGTGGAGAGACAGATGTTGCTTCCAGTACAGGGGGTGGAGGTTCAGAAGATTGCCACTGGTTTTCCCTCTGCAATGTCACAAATGTTGCAGTGTGCCTTACTTGTGGATGATCTAGTAAGAAGAATTTAAGGGTTTTTGGAGAGCAAGATAGCTTATGGAGTCACAAAGACAACCCAGCTCATTCCATCTGCACTTCATTAGTCTAACTCTGGCTGGGAATGGTAGAAAATAAAGCTACTGTCATTTCTGTACCTGTTGCAGTCTTTGGTGAAAGAAATGAGTGATAAACCAGCTGAGTGGTCAGGTGTCCACACTGTAGTACCACCCCATGCTGAACACATGTGCCTTCTTTGCTTTCTGTGGATAAAGGCATTGCCAGCACAGAGTTGTACGTCACTTTTTTCTTCCTTTCTCATCCTTGCTTATCTTTCAACTTGTTTTGCAATACGGAATAGTGGATAAACCATGGAAGACCATGGCTTACAGTCTGGATACCTGGCTGCTGTAGATTTGCTGGAGACGGTCTTCTTTTGCTATCCAGGAGCACTTAATAATCTGACCTCAGCAATGCACTTCATATAAGGGCCCTGTTTGGATTTATGGAGCATGTGAAGCTAATTCAGCTGTTGAAAGAGATCTGTGTCTTTGGAAATGATGAAAACATAAGAGCAGATAGCTGTCACACATGGACTTAGGTGGAGTGGGACCATAGCCTGAGAGAACTTTTTACTGCCTCTCAGTGGTGCTTCAAAAGTTCACATTTTTCTGTGATTAAAGCTAGGACAACAAAACTAAGCTCAGCACTGCTGTCCAGCCCTGTGTTGATGGCTGAACAGTCGCTTAAGTGGCAGACTACAAATATCTTCAACTTGTTCCTGACCTAAAGGTTATAAGGTTTCTGGTCCCTCTCTACTTTTTTTAGCTGTAGTGTGTGTCATGTTTTTCTGCTTTGACTTGGCTCACAGCCCTAATATTTTTTAAGCTGGTTTTAGAGCCTGTGTTGAGAGTTCATGAATGGAAAGAAAAGCACGTGTGTTTGAAATCAGGAAAACTGAAGAAAACATGCCAGCTGGAGTTCAGGGTTTCTCTTGGAATAAGGTCAAATTGACATTTTATGCTTTTTAACTTAGGTTTGTTTAGTTATTTTGTGTTGTTTCACCTGAGCTGCCCTCAATTAATATTAAAGTGATGATCTTGATTGTGGCATGCCAAGGGTAATCGTTTATTTTAATATTAGGCTGGCCTGTCTAGGTAGCTATTTATGCAACTTGTATATACTTTTTTTAAGCACAGCCCATTCGTTTATGTAGAAAAGTATAGTATGTATGCGAGTGTATATATAAATATTTTCTTCTTCTTTTCAATAAACATTACAGCTATTATTTAACAACCTCTTTAGGCAAAGAAAAATGTTTTTCATGTCTAAGTGTAAAATCAGTGAATATCTAGCAGCTGTAACGCTGAGTCTAGTTTGTGCTTTTTAAATGAATCTTTCTGAAATATTGTAAGTGCTTTTAACTTTACATAATCTAGAAATTAATTTTACTTTTGTAGAAAAATAGTTTTGAAAAGCTAAATGTGACTTTGATGTTAGGAGTACCAGTGTCCTTCTCCCCAAAACATGTGGTTATTTTCAATTCATTGTGTTTGTTTCTCTTGTTACGCACCTGATAGTTTTTGGGTATCTTTTTTTTTCCATTTTCCTCAGGAGCAGTTGGTCATCATGGTGACAATCTTGCAGAGAAGATTCTTTCTGTACTTCCTAAACTTCCTGGCCACAAGACTGATGTGATGGTTAACATGGTGGAACTTACAGCACTGCAGACTACACATGAAACTTGCAGCATTATAGCACCTGGCTGCTTAGCACATCCAAAGTAAACATTATTTTCTTCTTTCTTTTTTTTTTTTTTTATATTTTATTTTTAACGTTGAATATGTTTATTCTCTGTGAAAAAATGAACAGAGAAGAAGTCTTTAAAAAAACAAAAGAAAACAGGCTTACAGCAAAACCCCATCTGGTTGTAATTCTGCTGGAATGTAATAGTCTGTATGTGTACATTAAGTGAATAGGCCAAATAAGACTTCCAAAAGTGGGAGAATTTCAAGACCTTTTAGATCTGGGTTATTTAAATTGCAGTAGATTACCATAGCAGAAATCAGTACAGATTAACACCAAGAATTCTCCTTGTCACATTTCTTTTTCTGTGGAAATAATAGGTCATGCAAACAAGTAGGTCTCAATGGTGACTTCCTTTTCCCATAAGCCTCTTTATAAAGTTAGCTGGATGCTGAATTTTTGTTAGAGTATCTGTTGATTTAGTATTTTATCCCTCTTTTCAAACACATTACCTGTGGAGAAGGACAGTAAGGCACAATTTCAGGAATACAGACAGCTTCATAGGGGCCTGATTTTTTCTTAAACAAGAACAACCCAAAAGCAGTAACTTCATACAATTGTACTTAGCTCTGTATAATTTGTAGCTATTGTTTTACAAGCAAAGTGCATCAGATTTGATGTTTCACTTTCTGAATTTAGGTGTCCAAACCAAAAATTTCTTGCAGCTTCTGTTACTATGCAAAACCAAGGGAACATACCAGGTGCTGGTTTCACTCCACAAGAACTTTTTTTCCCAGCAGTGCTCTAGAAATTAATATAGTGCAAAGGAGATTAAAAGTTCTTTCTCTTTTATTATAATGCTCTCCTCATGTATTAGAAAATGGTTTTGCAAGGTGGGCTATTTAATATAGTTTCTATTCTTCTCTTTTGACTTGTTTTGTGATTTTGCACCTGCACTGTATCCTTTTTCTTCCCTTCCCTCCAACAAAGATTTCACAGGTTTCCACCATTAGAAACATATGGTCTTTATTTTCTGAGAGCCTTCAGATCCTTTGTCACCTTCCATCTCTCATATGTGCTGTGACTGGGTTCAGTTTCTAGGTTTTGCATTGTATACCTCTCTTCTTCCAGAGAAGTTGGAGAGGAAATGTTTCCTCATAGAGGTGGACTGAGTTGTAACTTGCTGCCAGGGTGACTTAGCGTAAATAAAATTTGTTCTGGTTTGCTTCTTGCTGTCTGCTTTCCCACCGATTTCTGAAGTAGGAGTGAGATGTCCTTAAAGATCTGTCTACACAGCAGAATGAGGAGGTAATTTTCCATAATAGAACTTTGTGGTAGCTTTTTGTGCTAATTTTGAGTAGCTCCCAGATTAAAGAAAATTCTGTCAGTGCGTAGTAGGAAAAAAAATAAGATATTGAGATTGTGCACCTTTGCTACCACTCTTCTGTTTCTCAGATTATTGACATTGAGGAGACTAAAGGTAGTGCTGCTTTGCCTTCCCATGGCTAAATTATGACTTCAGTCATGTATTCATGTTTTTAGTAGCAGCTGACAGAGTTTTACTGTGTTCTAAGGTGGCTAGTAGTTTATGTACACTTCAGTGTTTGTTTGCCTATTTGCTGGCTAATGGGAAGGTGCCCTCTGTTAACAGTAGTTAAGTTTTAACACATTTTGCAAAGTGTCTATGGACTCAGCTGGTTAAAGAAGGGCAGGATTTGGCTACAAGATGCAAGTGTGGCAAAGTTGGATGACAGCAGCTGATACCTGGTACCAAAGCAGTGGTGCCATTAACATACTGCTCTACAGCAGCTTCTCCAAAATACCCTCCCTCTGCTAACTCATGGTTCAGAATCTGTTATACTGGAAATTTTTAGGGACAGATCAGGCAAATATTTTTAAACAGCCTTAATCTTGCCTTGTAGCACAACAAAGGGACAAGATGACCTCTGAAAATCTCTTGTGGATCGCTGTTCACAACTGAGGAAGAGTTGTGGGCCTTAGAAGAGTCTCCAAAGTGACGCTGTGATGTTCAACCTGTTTTTCACATCTCTCTAACTGTGTAATGATCAAGAGTAGTTCCTAGTTTAAAGTAGGCACTTCCATACTAGCTTAAGACAGTTGATGAAGAGTGCTTGAAACCATAACAGTAGCTGAATGTGTGGCTGAAGGTGGGAGTTTCCATTCTGTTCAACAGAACTATTTTCAGTGTTGGCTTATAAATGCTGACATTAATCATCTTCACTAGTGTAAAATGGTTATTTTTCTGAAGCACTGAAATGGATTAAAGATTCCCACCATTAAGTTTCTGTGCCAATTCCATAAGAAATTCCTGAGGACACTCTCAATTCCTCATCAGCTTGGTTGGTGCCCTTGGTAGCTGGCTCAGAAGTGTTTCTTATAATTGAAAACTTAAGTCTTCATTTGTATTTGTAAATGATACATGGCAAGGAGTGTTCCTCTGCTTGTAAATTTTCTGTTTATTCTGGTGAGTGAAAGTGCCAGCCCTTTCCCCAGAGACAGGATCAGTGACTTCAGTTACACCCAAATGAAATGTGTGGGGGCTCTTTCAAATGAAATTCTGTGATCAGACTGTGGCATTTCAGGCTCACATATTCAGAATATTTTTAAAATGTTTTCATTGTTTGCTCTCAAGTAATATTTGAGCATGCTGTAAAGAGGGGAGGGAGAGAGTCTGGTCCTTGCATACAGCTTGCTATATTTAACTTCTCTTATGGCATGCCACTCCAGCAGAAACATCTGGGCTCAGTTACAGAGTTAGCAAACAGAATTAATGAATAATTTATGGTTGGTGTGGTGAAATAAAGCAGGGTTCTTTTATCAAATCTAAGGAAATAATGGGCTTCTTTAAAGATTTAGATGAAAATGTAAATGCCATATGCTGCTTGAGTTACTGTACTTTGAAGGTGCTCTCTTTATGAGGAAGCGAATTTCTTAAAATCCCAAACTATTCTACAGTTCTTGATTTTTTTTTTAGTCTTATTAGCCTAAAAAATCTCGTGGAGTAATTGTTTGCCCAACTCTGTAGTTACTGACATGTTGCTGTTCCAGTGTGGATGATAGTGGAGTTATGCTCTTTCAGAATTGTGTCAAAATATTTAATTCATTTTTATATACAGATGGATGTGCATAGCAGAAGGGAAACAGTTCACAGATATTTAGATTAAGACATCCACTCTTGATCAGAACTGCTGGTGTCTGATTCAGAAAAGTAGTAGGCACCCTGTCCTTTCAAATAAATGATGCATAATAGAAGGGAAACTGTAGTGAAAGCTTAGTGGTAGGGATAATTTGGAAAAATTGATTCCAGTTCTCTTGCTGGTCTTTGTATTTTTTCTAATCCATATGGTGTTTTTGGAGGAATTCTTCCAAATTTCAGCTTCTGATTTTAAGCATGCGTGTAGTGCCTTCTAGGTGCATTTTTTTTAAATGAATGTCAAGCTCCGTGTGTTTTTTGAGCAATCAGTCCTGTACATTTGATAACATTTTGGCCACATTGTTTCTCAAAGCACTCATTTTGTGGTTTAAAGAGCTTTTTCTAGCGTGTTGAAGCATCTTGTGGTCAGTAATCAGTTTATTTTGATGGAGGTTTATTGTTTCCACCTCTTGTGAGCTGGGAGCTGAGGTGCATGAAGCCCCCATGGCTCCCTAAAACGCCAGGGTTCAGATGCTGGAATTCTAGTCACAGACCTGTGGTGTGGGAGAAGTAAAGATTTATATGACACTGTGGGCGAGTGAAGGAATATCTGTGTTTACTCTTTTTCAAGATGCTTTTTTTGTTAGCCAGGAACACTTCTGATATGCTCTCATATTTTGCTGAATAGAGTGAATATTTAATTTGCTTATGCATATTTAAAGAACTCACAGAACAGAGGTTTCTTGCCTGTTTTTCCACTCTTGCTTCCTTTCTCCAACGTTTGAACTTTGCAGGCTTCTTAGAATTCAGTATGGTGTTAAAATCTTTAAAAAAGTCCAAATTTTTATTTAAAATATATATGTATTTAATTCAATCTACAAAGAACCATTGGACTCTTACAGCAAGCGTTTTTCCATTAAGATGAAATTCTTCAATGTAGCACAGTTCATATTTGGGCTGCTGTGCCTAAAGCAATTCAATAAGCAATATAGCTGAGCTGTCTGGGCAATTTTGACAGAGCAGGTGGAGCCACTAAATCATCTGTATTTGCATTGAGGGGAGGAATAGCAAGTTGAGAATGAAGTGACCATATTGATGGGGGTGATGCAGAAAGCATTTTTGTGCAGGCAAGATGTTTGAATCACAGCATCCACAAACATCTTTCTTTAAGTGTCGTATAAGGAATGGAGAGGTAGGTGGTCTGGGGGAGCGGGTTAAAAATTAGGACATTCTTGGAGAAGGAATGATAAAATTTCTATGTCTCATTTTAGTGGCAGTTGAAAATACATACTT
Organism: Regulus satrapa; assembly: GCA_013396955.1. NCBI lineage: Eukaryota > Metazoa > Chordata > Aves > Passeriformes > Regulidae > Regulus > Regulus satrapa. Next base: position 20,032 of record VWZN01013771.1, read on the forward strand.
CTCCCAATCATTCTTAGTTCTGAAGTTGTTACATTTTGGACTGATCAGTACTTTTTACAAATGCTATGATTTGGATGGAGAAACAAGCCCTGCTCCAGCTCATCCTTTGCATTTGGGTGTGATGTGATGATTCAATGCTCCTCTGCTACTGGTGGAACTTGGACGATCCTGAACGTAAAGGAAGGCCATGAGGTGATGGGAGTTGTATTCCAGTCCTGGTTCTGCTTTCAACTTGCAGCATGATCTCAAAGAGGTCACTTAATTCCTTTCTGCTTCTTATTCTTGTAGTCCTTATCCAAGGAACTTGTTTTCTAAACCAGTAAAGCTGTGAATTTCTTAGGATACAAGTTGGCATACTGAAGGCAAAGAAGAAAAATCCTAGGGGTTCTGCTCTCTGGGGATGCAAGTAACAGTGCAGATGAGTACAAGGGGAATTAAGGTGTCATGACTACTGAACACAGGATCTCCATTTGTGCATTCTTTGGTACTGTGTCCTTCCCACTCCTATTCACAGTGCTTTGTTGCCCTGAGAGGGGAGACAGTTTTGAGTTGTATTCACCTGGCCCCCTTTCCTGGGAAACTGATGGAACAGCAGTTCCAGTGATCTCTGTAAAACACACACTGCAGTAGTCTTTGAACAGTCGCATGTATGATGACAATTTCAAGTGAAAGATTTTTTGTGTGTGTATTCTGTATTTCCCAAAGAAAAGGGAAACAAGAAGTAAAACTGAAGAGAAGATTAAAGTCTCCCTTTAATCTGGGAAGTAGACTTTTTTTGAAGCGTTGATTTTAGTCTCTAGGAGTTTTTTGTTTGATTTTTTTTTTTTTTAATCAGGGAAAAAGCATCTGAAGAATATTCGTGTTTTTGTTTTTTTAAAACAGTATAGTTCTTGGGTCTTTTTGGTATTTTCCATCTTTTAAAAAAATAATGCCTTTATGTCAACTGTAGATATTAATTAGGAAAAAAAAGCCTTTTTTATGAAGCTTATAATGAGATTCTTATTATTTGGGACGGTGTTATTCTTGAATGAGCTGGAAATTTGTGGCATAAATTAGAGTAATTTTCCTTTCTGGAATGTTAATATTAGAGAGGAAACATTACTATTGCAGTAAGAAAATCCAGATGTCATGACTATATTGCTTCATATCCACTGCGAGCCTTGTCGAGGAGGATGGGTAACCCAAAACAAAGGATAGCAAGGCTCTTTTAGACGGGGGGAGAGGCAGCTTCTTGTTAAAAACTGCTTTTGGATCTGTCCCGGTATGTTGCTGGTGGCTCAGCAATAGCAGGGTGCTCCCTGCCCGTCCCTGTTGCTGGAAGTGTTTCTCCAGCTTTTCTGCTGCTGGACACTTCCCCCTGGTGGAAGCTGTGTGCTCCTGCTCTCCCAAGACCCAGCCTCCTGTCTCTGCTACTGTGCTCTGCTGAGCTCTGCTCCTAAAGGTTGTTTGAAACCTAAACTCAACACCCCCAAGACAAAAAAACCCCACGCCAACCCAAAAGAAGCCACCACCCATGGTACAGTTGTTTTCTATCTGCCTTTCTGAACAAGGTGAGCAGCACTTTTGGGAGAGAAGGAAGTTTTAACTGCAGAATTTATGAAAAGCAGCAATCCCATTCCATTAAATAGAACTCTGAAATGTAGTTTCACTAATGTCAGGTGAAAATACCGCCTGGCCCTGCTTCCAGGACTCCTGTTTTGCCACTAAGATCCATTTTCAGGGACATGAATTGTGCTGTAGAGGGTTTTTATGTTGGTAGCTTTTGCCTTTTCAGCTGTCCACTCAGGAGATGCTTCACAGAATTGGTGGATTGGGCAGCAGGAATGCCCCAAACACAGCATTCCTTCTTCTCCCCTCCGATGCCCCTGGACTGGCAGCCTTCCTGATCACCACTTTATTGTACTCATACAGACTTAGAGCACAGTCCTGAATCGAGGCCTATTTAGAGTTTCCTCGTTGTTTGAAATTTCTCAGGGTATCTTCTGGTTGGAAATAAGAGCCCTGGCTGATCAGCTTCTGGGGTTTGTCAGTCAAGACAAGCTTTCCAGGAGATGCTTTCTGCTCAGTTTCAAACCAGCCTGAATCAAATGAACATAATTGACTGTTGTCACAGGATGAGATGAACAAGCTGATAAGATTTATTATATTTTACAATAAATGTGTATATTTGCCTGGATCCTTTCAACATGGGACCTCCTTGAAATGGAAAGAATGAAGGGGTGAGAGGGCTGTGCTGAGAGTGGAAAATTCTGGAAAGAGGTCAGGACCTCCAGCTTGCCTGTGCTATGTAACATACAGCATTGCTTGAAGACCTTGCTGCCGCTGTGCAAAACCCCAGTTTGCTGTGGTAGTGAGTCTTATTGAGGTAAGCATAAGAGGAATCTCACGAGGGTTCTTTGTCCCACCATCCTCCTGCCTAATGAGTGCCACATTTTGGTCAATTGTCTGTTATGACAGGGCTTAGAAGCTTTAGAAGTTGTCTTCTAGATAAGAGGAAGTTTGAAGCTTATTTTCCTTGAGATAAAGAATGAATTGGGCTGACAGGTTCTTGGCACCAGCTGGGTGGCTCTTCCTTATCTATGCCTTTCTGCCCACAAAAAGGACTTCTGGGGGTTGTGGGAAGCTGGACTGCTCAAGACTTCATTCTTGTAGAAGAATGAAGTTAGAGTTTCTCAAACTCTAACTGCTCTCTTTGTCTATGCTACCCAGTCTTAATAATTAAAGTGTTCAGATGGAACTCAGGCTCTTTTTCCTGGGCCCTCTGACACTATCATAGCACTCCTCAGAGTGCAAGGATCAAGAGGTTTGAGGTACTCTTGCCTGTAGAATCAGTTTGCTGAAAATGGCGAAATCAGAGCCCTTCATGCTTAGTTTTTTGAAGACATATTTTTAGTTCCAAAGAAGAAAGGATCCCTGTATTTATATTATTCTTCATATCCTCTTTCTCTACTTGAGTTCTGCTGTTAAGTCCCAAGTTTTTGACTTCTCTGTGTCCATGGAAAGACACAATAAATTTGAATCTTACCTTGAAGTTGTCCAGCCATCAACACGTTTTGAGTATTTGCATCTTCACCTGGTTATCACAGAAAGGTAGCTTAATGCCTATAAGGAAATCCAGGGAGTACAACCCCTCAGTTTATCTTCTAGCTGTTCCCTTGTTACCATTGTGCTCTGTTCTGCAGGCTTATTTCTTGCAGGATATAAAGAAGGACAGATCTTTCTGATGATCTATCAGAAAGAGTAACTACTGTCTGCAGTCAGGACAGAAAGAGAAGATCTTTATGTAGCCTAGAGGCAGTGATGCTTTGTCTGTCTATAGCATTTCTTTTAAAACTGTCATCAGTTTTTTGTTCCCTTAATGGGTTTTTTTTTTGTGTATTTTACATTTCTTTTTTTCCCTGTGCAAGTTGGCAAAGTGCTTTTCTCTTGGTGTGGCCGCAGTGCATTTTCCTGGAGACGTATGCAGAGTTTAATATTACCATAAAGACTGTGTCTGTTTAAGTAGACTTATGGTTCTCTAAAGTGAGCTCTGATCTTTCTTGTGTTATAGTACGATCTCCTGGAGACTGTTGCTTTGGCTGATGTTGTGGGATTTTTCTGAGGCTAGCTCTTACTCTGCTTGGCCATCTGCCTTCAAGTTTGCCTCCTGAATGACCTCAACAGTGAGGTTTTAAAATGCAGTGATATGCATTGGCCTGATTACATACTACAGAATTACTCATTTGCCATTCAATCCTAGAGCCAGAACAGAGAGTGACTGAGTGACCTGGGAGTGTGTTTTTGTTTGTCATTCTCATGCTGTAAAGTAAGCCTGCTGTATCTTACAACAGAGAGAAATGTGCCTGATAGAATAGACTATGATAATCTATAATAAATGAATAGGGTGATGAATAGGAATAGGCTGATGAGAAGAACAAATGACAGCTGCTCACGTGGATGACGAAGTAATGCTTGGGAAGGAAACAGTATTATCTGTTTGCAACAGGTCTGATTGCAAGTTGTGACTGTATGATTTGGGTTATTTCATGATTCCAGACTTAATATGAACCAGGAATCATAGTTTACACAGGCTTAAATTTATGTGAAGTGAGCTATTTATTTCTCAGAACTTGAAGATGCTTTTACTTTGTAAAGTAGACAGAATCTTACACAGAGAAATACTCTGTTTTTTTACAGATAAATATGTACACAAATATTGATTTTAATTTAATTGAGCCAAAAGTCCAGCATTCCTTTCTGCTCTTTAGCATGGCTTCTGTTATTTGGAAGGCAGATCTTTGGAATCTAATTCATGATGCCTAGGTCTAGTGTTTAGTGTGCGTTCTTTTTCCTGAGGTGTAGTTAGAGGATGCTGAAATGGGTATCCCTACGTTATAACCGTTCACAGTTTCAAAAGCAGTTGTGAATATTGACCAAGTCTTACGCTGTGAAGAACTGCAACCCCCTAGCAGTGCTTCTGCAGGCTCTGGATGACTGTGCTCCACCAAGTACCACTTAGTTCTATAGGTTATATTTTTTTAAAATGATCTTTGACTGGAAAAGATCTCCAACCTCTTGGGAGAGAAAAAGTTTTATGACCTTACCTAATTCTCTGCCCAACTCTACTACTTATTTAAATAAGTAACAAGAAAAAGAAATCCATATCAGGTCATTTTCACTAACTGGAAACAGCCACAGAACACATGCTGAATGTGTATGTTGCATGTGGCTTCTTAAGCTCCAGTTACCCCTTAGAAAAGAAAAGGGAAATTAACCTCAACAGAAAAAGCTGCAGTTCTTATTGATGATGGGAATGGGTCATGGCTTCAGACTTTCTTTGACAGGTCAGAAAATGCCATCAATGGGATGCTTGATTTGGTGGTAAGGAGGGTATGGGGAGGAGAAGGGAATTAGATGGCACCAAGCACAGTAATTATACAAGTCAATTTAGGAAGAGGATGCAGAGTTAATATTGAATGACTACAAAAAGTGACCAGAAATCCAGAGAATTAGGACAAAATTCTGCTCTCATCACTCATTCTGTGGCAGGCAGAAGTGTATCAGGAAGGGGTTATAAGAAGATACCCATAACACAGGATAAATATATGCAATGTGGACAGAAGTCCTTATCTGTTTCTCCTGACAGATCAGCCAGAGTATGGAAATGGTTATAAAAATGAAAGCCTGAGGCTGGAGCTTTATTCTTCCTGAATAGCTGTCAGTTTGGTTTTGAAGGCTAGAATTGTCCATATTAGGTTTGCATGAGATCTGAGGAAGCTAGGGCTCTAGGTTTGCATTGAAACTATGACAAATATGCTACTTTGAAGTAAGAGAGGGGAATAATGAAGATATGCAGGACCCAGCCCTTGAGTTGATCTAAGTTTCACCAACATGCTAGCAAAGAATCTGGCCCTGCATGTTAAAACATTTCATCTTTAAGATGTAAAGACTTCTCAGTTTTTTTTTTTAAAGATTTATTTTGGACCTCGGCATATCTACTTGAATACATGGTCTCAACTCATAAAAAGAGTAACTTTTACTCTTTTAACTAGTCATACCATAAAACTTACTAAGCAGTGATTTTTGTGGTAACTGAGTACTTTATGCAAAGAGTTGCCTTCCATCTGTGATGAACCTGTATTTTTGTACACTAGGCCCTCAAAATGGCTTAGTCAAGCGGTTGCATTGATGAGTCCAGGCTTTAGGCAAGCAAATGTGGGAGGGAGGTGAAAGGAGACTACCAAAAATTTGCCTTGTAAATCAAAAGCATTCAGGAGAAGGAATTCCTGTCATTCCATGGAATCTGGGTTTATTTTTTTACATATCTCTAATAAGAAAAATACACATTAGATGTGTTCTTTGTAAATGTTTTCACTTGTCTCATCTGTCTCTGCTGCCAAACGAGACCCAAAATACATTGGTCTTACATGCCCTGAGGACATCTAGTGGATAGCTAAGCAGCACATCTGCAAAAGTGGACTTGGCACTCCGCTGCAATCCCTAAATGTAGATTCAATTGTCAGCACCTCATTACTAACTGCTCTTTCCCTGGAATAATTTTTATGAAAATAACCTTATGCAATAGCTTTAAAATGCAGAGCAGCATGCTCTAAAGTAACCTATTGTGTTACATGTAATATTCTCAAGCAATATGCTTGTTGTAAAGATCAGACTTTATGTTTAGCACAGTTCATTGCTTTGTCCAAAACTGAAATTAAAATCCCTGACAAGTAACTCTTTAGTATATACATTTTAAAGAGATGCTTGCCAAGAATTTTGCTGTACCTTGTGGTTCACAAAATCCTACTCAGAAGCTTTCAATTAACTTGATTCATGTAGTAACTCAGTCTGGCATTCTGCATAAGCTGTCCTGCAGCTTGTAGGAATGAAACATTTTGCTGAAACATTTTGTTGGACTAAAGGGCAGCCAGTTAAAACTCAGACGGGCTTAAGTGATGGTTACGAGTAGAAAGTTTTAAGAAATTATTTGTATGCAGTTTTTTCCTTCACCCTTGCAGAGTTGGGCCACTGAAAGAGGAGCAAGAGTGAATTTTGGGGTAATGCTGGAATGAAGGCCTGTTCAATTACAGTGGGCAAGAGGGCTAAGAGGCCTGTGATATATCTGGGAAGCCTTTTAGCATCAGTGCTTTGCTTTAGCTTGTGAAATAGTATATTCTGCCAGATCTGCCAATTGCAGAACAGGGTGGATCAGGTCACAATAAGCAGTTCTATTTCTGACAGAAAGTATTTCACTTTCCAGTGATTTTTTTTTTTTTTTTCATTTGTTTGTCTTGAAGGAAGCAAACTGGCCCCAGTGTTCATCTGGATGTCAATTGTTTTGTTTCTGGCAGTCTTTCAATTGCTGTGGTGTGCTTGGTTGTTTATTTGGACCAGTCTGCATTTAATTGTTGCTCTGGGCTCTAAAGATCAGGTGTCACTTCTGCTTTTGAATGGTGGTGGACAACTGGAATAACCTTCTTAGTTTTGGTTTTTTTTGTTGGGTTTTTGTTTATTTGGCTTTTAACTCTACTTGACAATGAATCCACATGCTATTCCAGGCTACACATCTTACTTTCCTATTCTTTCTACAGGAGACCCTTTTGAGAAATCTCTGAAGACTTCCAAGGAATGTATTATGACTGTAGGGATGGGGGTGCAAGAGAAGAATAGGAAGGAGCACTCCTAGACCTGGTCCCACGCTGAGTCAATACAGAGAAGCTTAGTCCTGAATACCTGTCAAGAAGTGACAGCGCTACCATATATTTGGTCGGAACTGAAACTTGTTTTTCCAAGTTCAAGTATGATACATCATTATCCACACAGTGCCTCGGTGTCACCATAACTGTTTAAGATCTCCTTTAGTACTACTTAATAATGGAAAAGTCTTAAGAGTCGTTAAATGTTGTGTTGCCTGTAATAAAGGCTCTTCTGCAGAGATGAGTGCTGTGAAGCTAGTCCAGAAGGGAGGGAACCTTACCAGCTGGTTAATAGATAAAAATTCTAACAGGATGTATTGTGTATTTTTAAGTAACATAATTTTAAAAAGGAATAATTAGGGGTTAGAGGAAGGATAGAGTTAAACTGTTTTGAGATGTCCTGACCACATCTTAGAGCTAGGATACTTTGCCCAGTGGATAGTTAATCTGCTTTTCTCTTTGCACAGAACATGTTCAAAGTCATGTCTGTATACAAGATGGAGCTTAGTGGGATTTAATACTTCAGGGATTAGCAAGACCTTAAGATCAGTTGGCATCTGTCAAAACCAGCCCCGCTTTCCTGAGATGCGTCTTGTTTGTTCTCCGTTACCCTCAAAGTAAACTGCTAGCTCCCTCTGCTTTGGCTGTCAGCAAACAGGGCTAAAATGATCCAACCTTGTGTTTGTTAAGTACACTTGCTGTAGATCAAAAAGAATAAGCCTTAAAAAGAGATTAATAAAATCCCTCTTTTCTTGATATACTTTCCGTAAAGTTTTTGAGATAATTCAACTTTTGAAAGACACACTGAAATTCGTATATTTTAAGACATTCGGAGGCAGTATAATAATCATGCAAGATTATAGACTTCAGAGGTTATTGAAGTCGATAAGTAACTATCATAAAAGGACTTCAGGCGATGATGATGATGATGATGATGATGATGATCTGTTTCTTGTTGATACAGTTGCCAGGCATGGCTTCTGTTTCAGTCTGTTTGCGTGACTAGTGCTTCCCTTCCACTCGTGCATCAGCCTGTCCAGCAGCGACAGCTCTGCATGAGTTCCTTTTCCTACATTCCTTACCTTTCCAAACGTGCCTTTGTTTCCTCAAGACTTGCCTCAGGGTAACATCTTCCAGAATAAGCATGACAACAAAAAACCTTGCAGTTTGCACAGTAGTCCTGTAATGGTGTGAAACATCACTGGCTTTTGTAGAATGTGAGTAGAGCTGGCTTCAAAAATCTATTTAGGTTGAAGCTGCTCCTTTGCCAGTAGTTTGCTGGAGCAGCCTTATTTGTTTAGAGGAATTTTCTTTCTAGCAAAGCATTTGTTAGCTAATGCAGAAATTATCTTGCCAGCAGTATCTGCTGCCATATGAAGTTGGAAAGCTAAATCAGCTTGCTTACATGACTTCCAGTGTGTGTGTGTGTGTTTATGTGTGTGTGTGTGAGACACAATGTCATATTTAAATCAGAATTTTCCAAAGGAAGTTTTGTTGTACTGGTCAGTAACCTAAATCCAGTAATTTTGTAATTTACTGACAACAGGGCTGTATGGAATTAAGCACTAGTTCTCCTTTTCACAGGGTAGTTTGGGAAGATGGAGAGTCCTGATCCGAGCAGTTTCTCCCTGCAATATCAGCCTCTTTCGTTTAGTTAGTTTATTTTCCAGATTTGATATACTGCATTTGGATGCCACAGGACATGTAGGGTACAATGATTCATATCTGTATTTTCTTCTGATGTCACAAACAGAGATGATCTGGTTTATCTGCATATATAGCTTTGTTAGTGTTGGCATGTGTCATTTGCAGAAGGATAGCTATGAGAGGAAAGGTGGTCCAGGAATTGCAGATATTTTTCTTGATGTTTAGTCCACAAACAGATCCCTCTTGATCTTGAGAGGTGTTGTATTTGTAAGGCTTTTGTGTGTTCTCAGTGCTGCTGGTCACAAGCTTATACGTGTAACATAACATTGTCACTGCTGTAGCTTAACAACAGCAATCAGTGCAGACTTAGGTTAGAGGGTTCATGTTGCTTGTGACAGGGCTAAGATATTTATACAATATTACAATTTTGGACATGTATTTGTATTAAATTTCTGGATTGTTTGATAACTGTTTTTGTACTCTGGATTGTTTGATAACTATTCTTGATTGCATAGCATTTTCTAGAAAGGCAGAGGTAGTTAATTTTGAAATTACTAACTAAAAGGAATTGCTAGTCATTCTGTGAATCCTCCAAATTAAACTCTGGCTTAATAGGGAGGTTATCTTCTTATATTTTCTACTACTAAGGAAAAAAATTTTAAAAGTGTTGTTTAAGGAAACTGCCTTAGTGTTTCACAATATATAACCTAGATGAATATTCCATATTATATTGCTTCCTTATGTTTCACCTTTTTTTGACCTTCAAATTTACAGATTCAAGTGGATATTAATTATCTTGGGAATAGCTAGAATAAACAGAACTCAAAAGTGATGAGAACCCATAGCTCCCCAAGCTGTATGTTGAACTGTGTAGTTTTGTTTTTTAACACAGGGAAGGGCTGTATGGGCATCTATAACCAGCTGAAACATTGTACAAATGCTGTCTGGCTGCAGCATTATTCTGACCAAATAATTTGAGAAATATATATATAATTCTACATTAATAAAAAGCTTTGGATATTTTGTAAGAATTTTCTCACTATTCTAATATTAAGCTGAAACAGAAATTATGTATTACTAGTCTACATAATTGGAATAGAATAAGAGGATTTATTAATCAATTTTCAGGTACTCTCTGTATACCCATGCAGGTATGCATTCGTGCTGACTTGTATTATGGTAAAACACAGTGCAGGGATTATTCTTCTGCTGTCTTGGTTTAATGCACACTGGTGTCATTGGTTTACACTGCAATTCTTTGATATTGGAAGCAGCAATGAGTGGAGTTGCATTACTTTTCAGTAACATCATTTGTGCACAGCTGCATTGTCTCATGTGTGGGGTTTTTAGCAAGAAATTGTTTTGTGTCATAGATACTGATGTGTATATGTTAAACTTTTTGGCTTTCTCAAGGCAAAATACTTACTGTATTTGTATCACAGCATGCATATATATATATATATCTCACAAATACATCTATATTTAGAGCCACATGAAACAAGACAATGATTAAAATGCTTGTCCTTACAAGTTTATATGATGCTTGGATCGAGGAAATGTTTGATAAAACTGAAGACGGTGGGTTTGGCAAGAAATGAACATGTTTCACATGGTGGTTGACCAAGACTTACCAGACTTGTGTACGTATTTTACAGATGGCCACTCATCAATTAAAGTAGATACATGTATGAGCCAAATAGGATGTTTCTCTTGTATTTTTTATTTAAGGAAAAAAAAAAGGGAAAATGTAGAATGCTGTGTTATCATTTACTTTTGCTGGGAGGTTTTGTTTCCATTTTTAAAAATCAATTCCTGATGTGAACTGAGTCCTTGCCAACCTTTCAATAATTATATATTAAATTTTATTGTAGTTCAGTTCATCTGTGGGACCAAAAATATGTCACATGTTAAGAGTCTGATTTACTTTCCATTATCTATAAAGGAAGGAAAAGAAATTCATCCCAAAGCAAAGAGCTGTAGGTAAACAGAGAAGTTTTGTGACATTTTGGGGTTGCTGTGTTGGTTGTATTTAGAAGTACCTCCTGAAATGTTTATTTTTTAGTTCTCCCATGCTCTGTGATAACAGGGAGCATATTTCTTCCTGGTTTGGAGTATAGTGGTCATGGTTTTCTTGGAACATAGTAGTTTATAGTTTGTACAAAACAGCAGCTTTGCAACTTAAAATTACAGTGATGTTTAGAAACTGGGTTGATATAACTCTTTTCACAATTTTTGTCTGTCTGAAATAAAATCTTGATTTTTTTTTTTGTGTTCTTAACATGTTTGTGAAAGTCCTGTCCCATACTTCCATATGCTTCTTTGTAAGATAAACAGAAACTTATTCTCTCATGATGTTCAATAACAAATTCAAAGAACACTTTCATATTACTGTTGGTTGTTCACAAGTCACTGGTTATGTCTTGTGAATCTAATTTTCTCTTCTAATGGTAAGCAGTAATCTGTTTTATCATCCTGTATCTGAAAATGATTGCAAAATTCAAGTTTACTTGAGTAGCCTTGCCCTGAAGTGTCAGTATCTGTAGGTATGCCTTTATGAAGCTAAATGTCATGGCTTGGATATAATAACTTGTGTACAGTAACTGTTCCTTGTCTTATTGGTGTGTTTTAACCAACTTGCCCCTGGTGCATTCCACAACATACCCTTCTTTCATGAGCCAGAGCTTTCAAAGAGTAGCCCTTGTGCTCTGCTTGTTGGGGATTTTTATGGCCATGTTGAGTCAGCTGTAGACAAAACCAGTAATGAAGGAAACGTGGGCTGTATCCTGTGGAACTGCCTGGCAGCACCTCCCAGCTGTCAAGGAGTAGGCAAAGGAAGTTCTTTGCTCCTGGTTCGGTTTGCAAAGTGATTCTGCATGCTGGGTCAGTATTACTGGCACAAGGGGACCCATGCCAAAGTAAAAATGGGGGAGGAGGCAAAATATTAAGGATTTTTTTGACTTCTAGTGGCAATTCTTTCCTTTTAATGAATGAATCTACTCTATTAGTTCAGTGAATACTGTACTTTGTATGCGTACCTGGATATTGAACAGCATACAGTGAACTGACAAACTCCTGTTGCTTCTCACCTTTTTTATTACCACTGATATTTCAGGTAGTCCAGAGGAGAATCCATTGTAAAACTGGTGGCTGATAAGTAGCTCCCAGTTTTGTTCAAAGAACTTCAGCCTTGGTGGCTACAAGCTCATTTGCAACACTTTAAATATTATTTTGGAACTGCTTTTTAAATGCCTGGCAGCTTCTTTTTTAGATGTCTGTTTTTTAAAAGAAGTGTTTTAAAATAAATTGGTGACAAAAGGCTCTTAAGCATTTCATCCTATTGTAGTGATTTTTGTCTATATTTTTAAAAATTAGATTTTTTTTTTTTAATTAAAAATTTTTGGTGCTTATGTCATGCAGAAAAGTAATTACTGTATAATTTGATAATAAAGTTCCCTAACATCTAATAAATTATAATTTGGTCATACAGGACTACGTTCTGAAACATTTTAACAGTATAGAAACTTTTATACTAGGAAATACTCGTAGTTTGGATAGAGAAAATAGCAAAGTGCATCATGTATACAAGGCCTCTAGTTTTCTTTTGGGGGAAGCTCAGTAGTTTACATAACTAACAATATAGTAAATTCATTTATGTGATGCTTTGTGTTGTAGAACATGATTTACTTTTTACTTAAATATCTTGTGAAGTACTGATTATTTTATGAAATTTTCAGTGCACCTTAATTGAAAGATTAATTTTTCATTGCTTCTTTCATCTTTTTGTATTGAGTGAGATTGTTTCTTAAAAATTTCTGTTTGCAGCATGGAAAAAAGGCATATCTCAAAACGTTGTGTGGTTGAGGCAGAAAAGTTGGTGTTTTAACAGCACTCTGTGTGACCTTTAGTGAATCAATTGTTTTATCAATCAAATTATGCTAGTATGAGTTAATTAATTAACTTGATCTTGATGTGACACAGCCTTCCTGGAGTATTCACAGAAAGGAGGGAGGGGAAAGAAGGGTCTGTATAAACACCATATGCAACGGCTGAAGCTATCAGCCTGCCATTAGCCCTTTATCTAAGAGGCCCTTGGCATATAAATCAAACAATAACCTCTCTGTTTTGACTCGGTGCCAAAGTATACAGCCACAGTTGAGTCTAGGACAGATTACACCCACCGAGTGGCTTGAGGGCTTGGAGTGAAACTGGGAAATAACCATTAAATTATTCAGAAACATTTATATGTTCTTTAATATTGGCTGTTGGACACCTTTTTTCCTACTATTTGCTGCGTGTTTTAATAATAAAAACCAATATATTGAAGCATTTTAACATACATCTAAGTGAGGATGTGAGAATGATGTTCTAAGGTGAAGAGCTTCAAAGAACTTGTTTTTTAAAAGGTTTTTGTGTGTTATGTTGCAGAGTTTTTTACTAATCTATGCTGAAGTGGTAATTTCCATGCTCCTGCAGTTTTCCTGCAAGCACAATACCAAGATGACATTGGCTTTTTGTATGATCTTTTTCTAACGTTAGGATGGATTGGAAAATAGTTCCAGTTTCTGCTGTCTGAAGTGCACTTAATAAGGCTGAGCACTACAAAATGTTCAACACCAGAATGACAGCCCGTTGTTAGGAACCAGTTTAAAACTTAACGTTATTTTGCTTTCTTAGAAATAATGTTAATCCCTTCTGGGGATGTGCAATTTACATGTATTTGAAAACAAAAATTTTGTGTATTTTGTATTTTTCTCTGAGTAAAGTATTGCTGGATCTTTAGTTGAACACACATTGGCTTAGCCCATTAAGAGTGCATGCTTGGCACGTGCTCAAATTGCAGCCATGCTAGAGACTGAGCTCCCGGAAATACTGAGCTGTTTCTATATGGAACATTTAAGATAAATTATGTTGGAGCAGCTTGGTCACTTTCAGAAGGGTGAAAGGAAGAGCAGCTTCATTCTCAGAGCCCAGCTGTGTTCTGGGAACATGGCAGCGTGGAGTTCTTCTCATCCACCTGACATTCCGCGCAACATATCCGCGCAATCCGTGTGGCATGGAGGAGCTGCTGTTCCGAGGAGGCTATTCCAGATGCTGTTGGTTGTTTCCAATGGGGGGGCTGCTGTATGTGTGGTGCAGTGCAGTCAGGGACTTGGCTGTCCCCACCACAGCTGTCAGGCTGGCAATTGTCCCCAGGAATCCGCAGTACATCCGGTGTAGCCTTGGCGCAGCCTCTGCCGTCTCCGAAGCAGCAGGGCAGTTGGAGGAGGGAGAATGTCTCTTGATACGTGGCCCTTTGCCCCAGGCTCAAAGCCAAATGGTTGCATCTTATCGCAGACTTGTGCTTCTCTTTGGTTTATCAGTATTCAAATGACACATTGCAGCAATGGATTTGTCCTTTGTAGGAATGGTCTTCTGACCACCTGGTGTTGTTTTTTGAAGTGCTGTGCACTTAATATGAGTGTTGTGTTGTCTTTAAAGAAATGTGTTATTGCAAAGGCAATATTTGGCAGCACACTTTTTTTTAAAAAAGTTTTTTTTTAAAGCAGTCACTCAGCTTTGTGAGCAGCTTTGTTGTATTAATGACCCTCAAATTTAATCTTTACTGAATTTTTCCCTTCTCCCTTTCTCTTGTGAAAATATACAGATGCAGTTGAATTGTAAAGCTATGTAGACAAAAGGTGAAAGAAAGCTTTGCTGATACAATAATCATGGAATCTGTCCCATATTGAGGCTACCACAATTTTCCTTCTGATTTTTTTTTTATCTGTGAAAGTATAAACTTGACTACTTTGTTATGCTGAAATTCTGTCATTTCAGTTGATTAATTTTTGAAGCCCACTCACAGTTATTTTTTGTCTCCTATTCAGAGCCTGTGTCAGCAAATTGCTGTTTGAAATCTCATGTCCTTTGCCAGGTGTATAAATAAGAACATTTGCTTATTCTTTTTTCCTCATTAGTATCTTGCTCATATGATGTTCTCCACCTGGTTGTTTGCTGTTTATGATGTTACGACGTAGGCTGTGCTTTCACCTGATGCCAAGAGGTTTAAAACCAAAATAAAACTGTACAAAGTCATCATTTTCTTCCTTCGTTTAAGCTACACGAGGTCTGTGAAGGAAACTGTATGTAGATACGATTTCTCAATTTGGCCTTTGAAAAGGTTATGGAAGAGACTCTTGACCTGTTTTTCAGTAAGCCTGGGGGCATAGCAAGGCTTGCATGTAACTGGAAAAAAATGCCAGTGTTTTATAAGGAGAAAACAGGATGACCTGTATTTGTCCTGTTAGGCAAAGAAGTCCAGACAAAAATCCAGTAATAGATAATGTACATGTCACTTTTATCTTCCTTGACTGGAAATTAGATCACATCATAATAGTTTGCAATAACTTGCCAGAGACTACGTATGTGGCTGATAATTTTGGTGATTATGCTACACTGCTTGGACAAGAGTGTTTGACTCGTTTTTATTGGTTAACTACTCATGCTGATTGAAGAAATATATTGCCAAACTAATATATAAATGCTAGGAGGGTTAGGAATGGTGTATTCATATCTGAAAATATAATGGTAAATAAAGAGCTCTTAGTAATTGAATGAGCTTATTTTCTGCTATAGGCTTATTGCTTCTTGACCTTTTGCTCTTGCGTTAGAGACCTGGAAGACCATATTTTAATAATTTGTAAATAATAGACAAGACCTGAAGCGGTAAGGGAAGTAAATATCTTTTTGTACTGACGGTATGAAGCAAGGCACATGTCATTTCAGCCGAGGGTAAATTGTGTTGTTGTGCACTGGACTCCCTCAGGATAAGTGCCTCCAGATTTGTCTTTGCCTCTAGTTTTCCATCTGCTCTGAGAGTTTGCTCTCCATTGACTGGTGCTTGATTTCACCTGTTTCCAGGCTACTGCCTCCAGCTTGGTAATGGCACTTCCCAGTGCCACCAGCTTCTCCTGTTCTCCCCAAATTTGTTCAAATGAGTAGCTTTGAAACTGAGCCTACAGATGACTGGGGATAGGAATACTTTCTGTCTGTCAGATAAATTTGACAGTGTTGTCCTTGCAGGACTGGACCAGACCAGATCAATAGAGTAAGTTGCAATTATTTTAACAGATGCAAGATTAGGCTTTGATAAACAACTTGTAAATGTCTAGATCAAACAAATTAGTTGTCAGAACACGTTGCTGAAAGGAGTGCCATGGGAATAAGAGCAAGCTCTCCCACAGTGAGTATTGCTGAAGCTAATGCACCATCACCAAAAGAACTGCTTACCATACTGTACTCTTACTTCTCAGGGTTTTGGCTTTTTCACCCTGCATCTTAGAAGCAACAGATTTCATCATGTGGTCTTTCCTTCTGATATTATAAATTTGAGAACCCAGCTAGTTCACTACTTCATGGTTAAATGGTTTTATTATGGATTTTAATTTTTCCATCTCTCCTATCTTAATTAGAAAAAGTGTGCCTCTGGAGAGTGAAAATTTGGGCTGCTTTGCAGCACCTACATCAAGCTTTAGTCAGCATGGAATATCCCAGTCCTTCTGACTGGTTCTCATCAGCACCTTCTCCTGGCACTATTGCCAGCTGGCGTCTCATTTTAGGATTAATCTAGACTGTGGATCTGATGACTTGGTCCTTTTTCCCCTCTGTCTTCATGATTCAGCTTTGAAAACTGGCATGCAAATACCAGAGGTAGGGAAGCTGCATCTTTTAGTCATCTAGATTTCTCCCTCTTTCTTTATAATATTTTTCATTGTTGTTTTAAAGTATAAATTATATGCAGTAAAATTTTAATTAGTTTTGTAACAGAGAATGTCTCATTAAAAAAAATAAAAATGTGTGAGGGGAAGGGAGAAATTTGCAAATATGAGATGTCTGTCAAAGACTGCTGTATGTAAATTGAATTATATAACTGTGTCCAATGGGGCTTTTCAAAGGCTTATGCTTTTTCTCTGGACTTAATGTGATTTTTTTGTTTAATAAATTTTCTACCAGGTTATTGCTACATTTGTTTTTTATTAAATTCTGTTTTCTGATGTAACTGGTTGATTGGGTACAATACAATGACTATAGCAATAAAAGAAATGGACAGGATATCAAATCTGTGAGCAGAATTCTACCCTTGTTGGTGAAACTGGTTTATCAGAGAGGTCCTTGAATTTTAACGTTCTCTTTGTCAGGCTTGCCGTGCCCTGCAAAACAGTTTGTAATAGAAATGCACAGAAGTGTGTACTGTAATATTTACCTAATTTTGTGAGATTTATTTTGAAGGGTGTTTTTGAATTCCTGAGCTGTACTGTTGTGTAACTCTAAAGGATTTATTTTTCCTTAAGCAAACCGTCATCATTCAGACATATGCAGACAAGATCTTTTAAGGGTTTTGTAATGCATTAAATATTTTTTAAAAACCCAAAAAAACCTGTTTTGTTTCAGAAAATTACTTTCAAAGTGCAGAGGTTTACTAGATAATGTGATAAATCAATACACAGTTTGTTGGAAGTCAAGGGATGCAAGACAAGGGAGAAATTTGAATTGGGGTGCTGGATTCTGTAGAAATCACTGATTACCAGTGTCACCAGATCCAGGCATTTGCACCAAAGCAGAGGAACTGCAGATGGGAAAAAGAGGAGGGGAAGGGCACCATGACAGGAGCTGGAAGGCAGTTGCAGACAAATGTTTCCCCGAAAGGGTAAGATAAGATAATATATTTTCCAAGTGTTAGAAATCTCTAAAAGGAAAATGCTGTGGTAATTTCTCAGATCAGGCAAGAGGCAACACCAGAGCCCTGTACTGTGTCCTACTGACTCGTTCCCAGCAGTAATTCCTGTCTTGTCACTGATGAAGGTTAAGAGTGGGTGTTTTTCAAAGCAAAAACCTTTCTTGGAAAGGGTAAGAGAGGGGGAACAGGAAAACTGTTAGCAGCAGAAAAAAATACAAGTACTTTTGTGGCTCTTTTTCCTTAGTATATTAAAAAAAAAAAAAAAAAAAAAAAGAATGGCTGAACTTTAAAATTGTTTTCTGTGGATTGACCTAGTCAGTTGACTACGTCATTAACTGTGTTAGCTGTTGATGTACATTGACCTCGTCCTGCTTATGTATACTTAAATATATATGATACCTAAACCACTAAGTATTCTGCAAAGCAGTGGGAAGAAAGTTGTCAGCAGAAACTCTGGATGACAGAGATGTAGCATACAGGAGTGTGGTTGACTCTCATCTCCTTTAGGACTGTACCATAGTTGTTTTGCCGTTTTGCTATTTTTGGTATATTAAAGCAACCCGCAGGGATCCTGCAAACTTTGCTCCTTGGGATTAAAGAAAAACTTACTGTGACTAAAGGAAGAAGAAAGAATATACAAAGCAAAAAGAAAATCCACACCCCTCCTCTTTTTTTTTTTGTTTTCTTAGAGCATTAGTATGACTCATTCTTAATTTTTGTTTCTTTGTTTAGTTTAAAATAATAGGTCTGTTATTTTGGAGCTGTATTGTAGTTTATTTACAAGTAGAAGTGCCAGCTGAAACAGGGACTTCTGGTAGCAATGTTCCAATTTAGTATGATAAATGTTGCTTTCAAAAACCATGCCATCTAAGGGGACAGGACTGATCCACACATGGTGTGGAAAGGGAGACCAGCAAGCAAGGATTACGGGAAAAATGGTGTAACCTTATCATATACACTATTTTATTGACTTGTATAGATGCTTTTAGGATGAATTTTCCACACTTTACTATTTGCCAAGTATCTTTATGAAGTGAGAAAGATGAGACTACAAAAACCTTTGCAAAATCTGGTAGGCTTTTATTTTAGCTTCCTTATATTGCTTGTTTTCCTTTGTTTGAAAGGCTTAGCTCCTGGTATCTTGTTTATGTGAGACTCTGTGCTTACATTTATGGTGATGAAGAGAATTCTGAAAATGAGAACAGGTTAAAGATTTGAAACAGAAGCTTGAGGTTTTTTTCTTCCAAATAGGGAAAAAAGTATTTTTAAACCAAGCTTCATGCTGTTTTAGGTCCAAGTCCTGATCTCTATAGATTTTGTATTGGAACTGTATGTTCAGGAAAGGATTAGTTATCAGGCAGTGCAGTGGCTTTATGAAATCCAAACCCTGTGAATGTGATGGGAACAGGGTCGATCCAGTGCATTTACAAGTGATGTTGGGTGGGGAATACACTGCGTAGATAATCTGTAAAAATAGCATACCTGAGGATCACAGAATCAGAGCTAGTAAAAGACCTCCAAGATCATCAAGTCCAACCTTGGACTGAGTACTCCCATGTCCCCTAAACCATATCACAAAGTGCCAGACCTACTCACTTCTGGGCAATTCCAGGTAGGGTGATTCCACCACTTCCCTGGGAAGCCTGTCTCAGTGCTTGAGTGCTTGACAACCCTATACATAAAGATTTTTTTTTTGTTTGT
>VWZN01013772.1:5636-28982 GCA_013396955.1 Regulus satrapa
TCCCGTCTCCCGGAGAAGTTGGAGGGGCTCGGAGCCGGCTCCGGGGGTGCCGCGGGGGTCGCAGCCCGCCAGGCAGCGGCTCTTGTGCCGTGTGGGCTTGTGGCACCTCCGGAGCCCCCGGCCTGGCCCCCAGCCCGGTGGGCCCCGAGCCCCTCGGCTCAGCCTCCAGTCGGGTTTTATTGACTCCCATCCCCTGTGGGACACCCGCTAGCGTGTGGCCGGGACAGACCACAGAGTGGGTGACTGCGTGGTAGAAATAATCCTTATTTTTGGGGTAGGTGATGCCCAGGACATGGGGGTAAGCTGGCAAGCAGGCGATCTCTGCAGGTCCTGCCCCAGCCGGGTCAGTGTGCGTGGCTGGAGGTCCTGTCTCGGAGGTGAGACCGTGTGGCCAAGCTGGTGTCCGACTCAGGAAATGCTCAGGAGTGGTGCTTGCAAAGATTTGCTCTCACTGGGTGAAAGCTTCACCCTGAAGTTCTCACGGATTGTCTGTGGCCAGGTGCGATAGCTCACTCATAGCATTGCAGCGGCGGCATGGGGTGGAAATAAAAGCTTAATTGAAAGTAAGAGATAGGTGTGCAAAGCCAAAATTAATTTTATTAATCCAGGAGGCTCTGCTGGGTGCCCCAGTGCCCAGCCAGAAGGGAGCACTGAGGGCTGACATCTCCTCTGAGGTCATGGAGTGCCACAGTGCTGCAGACTCTGTACCCAGGGATGTGCCTGTGATGGGCAGCAGGACTGGGCTGAAGTGGTGATTTACAAATGTCAGCCCCTGGCACTTATCCCCTGGAGGAGATGATGCTGTGGGGTGGACATGGGGCTCATTTTGGGCCTCTCCAAACTCATCACGGTGTCGAAGGGAGAGGTTGGATGTGTTGGCTATGCCCCAGCAAGTCCTGGGCAGTGGCAGTGGCTGGATCCTCCTACAAATGGTTTGGGTTGGAGGGACCTTAAAGCCCATCTCATCCCCCCCCTGCCATGGGCAGGGACACCTTCGACTGTACCAGGCTGCTCCCAGCCCTGTCCAGTCTGGCCTGGAACACTTCCAGGAATCCAGGGGCAGCTACAGCTGCTCTGGGCACCCTGTGCCCGGGCCTGCCCACCCTCACAGGGAAGAATTTCTTCCTAATGTCTCATCTGACTGTGCCAGGGGAAGCCATTCCCCTGTCACCTGAAGGCCCTTGTCAGAAGTCCCTCTCCATCTTTCTGTATCTCTTCATCTTTGTAAGAGGAAGGTCCCAAGCTGAGAAGCTGCTTAAAAATCAGAGGTGGTGAAATGCTCTTAAAATACAAACTCAGCTCATCCCTGAGTCTTGAATCTTTTTCTTTTTTTTCCCTAATAATGTTGTTTATGAGGCTTGCATTTCTCATCCTAGGACAGAGGTGTGTGTACATGTATATTTATCCTGCTGCTCTTCTGGATAAAAACACACCCTTGACTTGTGCCCAGCAAAGCAAAAACCATCTCACTGTCAAACTCACAAAAGCGGCACAAAATGCAGCTTTCACCTGAGATACTGATTCACCCACATGAGCCTCATCGTTTGTTCTGCATCCATTTTTAATATGTCCCCTCCAAAGGCAGAAGTGCGTGTACAGCAGTCGTGTCAGCTGAGTTACATGGAAAAAAAAGGCTTTTAAATGGATGTCTTTAAAGTGATGCCTGTTCCAAGGCCAGGAAAAGACTTTGCTGCTGTATGGAGGGTTGGTCTGCTGCCCAGAGGAGTACAAGATGGGATTTGCAGGAGCAGGGGTGGAAACTTCAGCCCCAAATGCTGTCTGGAGATGTTCACCACAATTAAAAATTAAAAAAAAAATCGATTGGTTAACACCTATCAGGGGTTGAAGCACAAAGGATGCAGAATCCAGCAGTGTCACAGGAGTTTAATGTAATCAATTAAAATATAATTAGCAGCCAGTTATTTGAGTGGGAATGGTAGTTCTCACCAATTGGTCTGGGAAGTGTTTAAATTGCATTAATTTTGTCTCTGACCACTTGCAGCAGATTTGGAAGGGTTTGGAGTGAGTGACTGGGGCTTGTCCATGCAAAGCAATGCCTTCTTCTCCTCTGGGTAGTCAGGAATTACAGAAGGCAGACAATTCCCCTCCCCTATTCCCCCACAAAAAGGTTAAAAGTAGGAGGGAAAATTTCAAAGGGACCAAAATATTGGGGGAAAAGTGCTGTGGAAGCTTTTTACATTTAGGTTGTTGCATTTAGGAGGCAATTCCTAATGGCAGATTTAACTCTGCACCCTAATGTAGTGATGCTCGCAACAGTGAACTGCAAAAAAAAAAAAAGCCTGTAAAAAATATTCTCTTTTTCCTGATTGCTTTTCGTCATGTTGGGGGGTGTGTGGGTCCCTTGTGAGGGGCACTGACCCCTGCTCCCTGCTAGAGAGGGCTGATGCTCACTTCTAACTCCTTTGCAGCCTCAAGTCGAGGCACAGCTCCATCCAGCTCATAGGAATCACATGGAAATCCTCCCTCAGCCATCCTTGTGTGGAAGAAATAGAGGCTGAAATGAGGTTCCCGAATAATTGACCCCATTTTCCCAGATTTTGGACCTTTTCTGTACCAATCACTAAGAGCTGCCTGCACACGGCGAGTTTCGGGTCGTTTCTTTAGGTCCTTAAACTCGGCAGAGCAATGGGGGTTTTCTCCCCCCTCTTTTAAAATGAAGCTAAAATTTCCCTTTCAAGCTGAGTCTCTTAATACAAGTTATGCCAATAATGTGGGATTCCTCCACAGGACCCTTGTGAGGTCCTGGAAAGCTGGGATGGAAGCTTGGAAGAGTGATGGAGAGCAGATGCTCCGTGCTGGGGTGAAAAGTGCTTAGAGGGGGAAAATTGGTGTGATTTTGGTGGGCAGAC
The DNA here is from genome assembly GCA_013396955.1 of Regulus satrapa. Classification (NCBI taxonomy): domain Eukaryota; kingdom Metazoa; phylum Chordata; class Aves; order Passeriformes; family Regulidae; genus Regulus; species Regulus satrapa. The sequence continues at coordinate 8,507 of VWZN01013772.1, forward strand.
TACCAGAGGAAGCATTGGAGTGATGGAAATCCTGTACACAAGTGAGTGTGCCCAGAGAATTTGTGGCTGCCCCCTCCCTGGCAGTGTCCAAGGCCAGGATGGACGGGGCTTGGCGCTCCCTGGGACAGTGGAAAGTGCCCCTGCCCATGGCAGGGGGTGGCACTGGGTGAGCTTTATGGTCCTTTCCAACCCAGACCACTTTGTGATTCCATGACATTGGCAGGAGCCCTGAGAGGGAGTTGGAAAGAGGGATTTTCCTATGAAACCCTGGCTTCATGGATTGTGCTTTCCAATTTTACACACACGAATATATATATATATATATACACCGGATTTGTCTTTGCCAAATATATAATAGATATATGTAGCAAATATAACTATACATTGCAAAACATAATCCTTTTTTCCACAGTGATATATATGTGTCTATCTCAAATTATATGTCTAAAAAAGCGAGAATTCTGGATCTATGGCTGATCAATAATTCAGGTTCTCCATAGGCTTTGGCTTGCAGCCGGCAGCATGGGGAGCGTGGTGCTGCATGCTTCTCTCCAGATGACATCTGTAGCTTCTCATAGATCTCAGATTTTAATCCTTCAGCAGTTTCTGCCTGGATCAGGAGCCGAGTACTAAGTGGGATGAAATTCCCTTGTTGCCTGTTTCAGAGGAGAGATGCTTTCCAGTTTTCTCAGTGTTTCTGACCGTGACCAGAGGGCACCAGTGCATTTTTGGAGGGCTGCACTGGGCAGTGCATTACAGCTCCTTGGGCCATGCCCAACGACCCCTCTGGAATTCTTTGCTGCAGAATTCCCCCCAAGGCTCTCTGTCCTTGGTCTTGTTTCCTCTCTCACTTTCCTAGATCGCTTCCTGCTGCGTGGGGATTTTCTTGGTTCCCACCAAAATGTTGCAATTTGCAGGAATCCGTGGGGATCAGTCACCAGCTGCCCTGCCTCCATCCTCCTCTGCTGGTTAATTTTTTTCTCAGGAATAGCCCTTGGTGAAGTGGGCATGTAAGGAAAGGTGAAAATGAGTTATCACTGGAGAAAAAAAAAAAGCAGTTCATTGCAGCCAGGAGTATTTTGTGGGGCTGCAGGGGGCTTTCTTTGGCTGAGGAAGGCACTGGGTGGGTTTGCACACTAAATACTCCACCATGTGTGAGCCCTTCACATCCTCCCAGGAGGAGAGCTGGAGGGAACACGCTGCATTTCTCCCATCCCTGGGGAAGATCCTGTTGGCCTTGGCCATCTCCAGTCCTTGCTTTTTGCACGGATTTCAAGGAAGCACTTTGGGCCACACCAAACCCCCCAGCCCGGAGCTTGGCTGTTCCTCATTAGTGACTTTATTGCTAAATAATTTACAGAATGGGGCCTTGCCAGTTTTCATTCGGGAAGCATTTCAAGTATGTGCAGCAGATTTTCTGCCTTCCTGGCACGGCTGCCTCGGGGAGCTGCCTCTCCCCGTCCTGCTGCCGGCGTCACCTCCCGCCAGCGGTGCCGGGAAGGAAATGGCCCGTGCACGTGCAGAGGGACCCCAGGAAGAAAAGAGAACCCACCTCCCTGTTCCATGTCCAGCTGGTGTCCTCCAGGCTTGCTGCTACACGGGAGGCACTGGGGAAAGGGCACACAACCAACGGTGGTTTGATAAGGAGGTGTTTGGGTTTTAATTTCTGTTTCGTTTTTCTGGGAACTGTGACAGTTTCTGGGAGCTGTGGTTGCTGATGGGGTCATTTTTTTCTCCTCGTGTCTGTGATGCCAACCCAAGAGGATGTGGATCAACCCTGGAAAGTGTTCAATTTCAGGGTGGACTTAAAACAAGCTGGTCTAGTGGAAAGTATCCCACCTGTGGTGGTGTTTAAGGTGCCTTCCAATCCGAACCATTCCATGATTCCATGACATCAATAAGCCAATTTGGGATGTGAAAGAGCTTTTCTCCACCTGTTTTTAAAGGTGGGGGAAAGCAAAGCCAGACTTGGAGAGAGGATTGCAGCGGCACAGCCCAAAAGTGTTTTGCAGGATGAGGGTGATGGGTGCAGTGTAGAAATAGCAGAAAATCATTTTATTACAGTAAACAGTGGGTGCAGCTCTAGGAAACGAGGTGCTGGAGCTTTCCTCCAGTGCCTGCTGTGGAGGGATCCCGGCTGGGTTCTGCCAGGATGCTCCTGCAGTGTAGCTGCTTGGAGGAGTGAGCAGTCACTGGGTGCAAATCTGCAAAATTTAGGATTTGGGGCTGTGGATGGAAGCGTCATCTTCCCTTTTCCAGTCTCACAATGGTTTTGTTGAGTGTGCCCTGAGCCGTGTGGGTGGCTGGAGGCACAGCTGAGATGTGTGGGAGCTCAGGAGACTCTGTTGGACCCCAGCCCTGTGAGTGAGCGGTTTGGATAGGAAAGTCCTTCTTGGTTTCTTCTTACTATTATTATTACATAATAACATCTTTATTTTTTTAACACCCAAACCATCACCCAGTGGAGCCCCCCCGCCTCTCTCTCACACCTTCCCATCCCATCCCATTATCCCATCCCATCCCTCCTCCTCCAGCCCCAGCCTGGCGCAGGTTTGGGGGCTCTGCAGAGCGGTTCTGCCAGCAGGGAGGAGCCACCCCAGCAGCGTTTCCCCGGGCTTTGGGTTTGCAGCCTTCACTCACTTCCTCGCATTGTGTCTCTTCTTCCTCCAGCGCTGCTGCGGGAGGAGGTGGCCCAGCTGCAGGAGGAGGTCCACCTGCTCCGGCAAATGAAGGAAATGCTGACCAAGGAGCTGGAGGAGACGCACGGCAGCAAGTCCCCGGAGGTGCTCTCGGCCACCGAGCTGAAGGTGCAGCTGGCGCAGAAGGAGCAGGAGCTGGCACGTGCCAAGGAGGCTCTGCAGGGTAAGGGCTGCTCCTCCCTCTGCTGCGCCTCTCCAGGCACCCTCACCTTTCAGAAAGTTGGTTCGTGAGGAGAGGAAAAGCCATCTTGGCCTCTGCAGAGTGGGTTCACTGGGTGCTCCTGGTGGGGGTTTGGTGTCCCTGGGAGCCCCCTGCTCTCTTGCAAGGGGGAAGGACTGGGGCGCACAGCGGGCTGGGAAGGGGGATGTGAGGGCTGATTGCAGCACCGCAGAGGAATTCCTCCACAGCTGCAGAGTAGAGCCAAGGCAGCAGCTGAAATGCAGCTGGTGACGGGGTTTGGGTTGGATTTGAGCCCCTCGGGCTTGTAGGAGGGAAGCTGCAAGTTTCCTGGTGACTGCAACTTTCCTTGTCCCTCATGGAGTTACCTCCAGGCGACGTGCAGGGTCTCCTCCCCCCTTCATGCCAGCCTTTGGGGGTTTTTGGGGCAGTCAGGGCTGTGCTCTCCCTTCCTCACCAGCACAGCAAGCCCCAGGACCGGGCTGTGCAGAGCAAAACACAACATTGCAGCTTTTCCACCCTAAAACCAAGCTGACAATAAATCCAGGCAGCGTGGTTTGTTAGCTGGAGCCGGGGGATGATCCTGAGCAGGGAAGTTTCACGCGTCAAAGCCTGGCAGCGCCGCAGCTCTAAATATCATCCCAAATCCCCAGCATACCGAGTATAACTTGCACTTGTCAGCTCGTGTTTGCGGATTATGAGGAGGAGCTGTCAAAAGTTTTCAGGCTCAGAGGCTGAGCGGCACGTGGGGAACTGTGGGGCCTCTGCATCTCCCCCTGTCCAGGATGCCGAGATGCTCGGAGGCACAGGGAATTGGGCTGAGTCAGGATTTTGGGGGAAGGACTTCAGAAAATGTTGTTATAGCTCTCTGATGTACAAAAACAACCCTATATATCAGCAAGAGCCAAAATCCCTCCAAAATCCTGCCTCCCCCCACAGCGCCAGTGCAGCCTCAGGCAGCAGGAAATGCTCTGGGTTTATAGAACTGGAATTGGAGGAGAGAAACCATAATTGGGGAATATTTGCTGTGTGNAGCAGAAATATAATGATACTAGTATTAAAAAAACCAAGAGTAAGAAGTCACCTCAGAAGCAGTGAAGTCATATGTGCTTCTGTGGAGGATAGTCCAGAGAAAAAGTGAGTTTGGCTTGAAAATTGTGAGTATTTAAGGAATAGAATGTTGGGGTTTTATTGGTCTTTAATTTGCCAGTATTGAAGCCAATATTGAGCTTAGTTTTCCAAGACTTCTCTGTAGGTGTGGTGGCTAGGAAGAGAGATTCTCTGTTGGCACCTGGATAGGCACATAGCAAGAACATTTTTTTCAGTTGATGCTCCTTCCCTATTCTGCAATTTGGAGATGCTTTTGTGGTTTTTGGGAAAGTTGTCCAGGCTGGATCTGGGCTGGAGGCTCTGGGCAGCAGAGCAGGCTTGGCAACGGTGACTGAGATGGATAACTTGAAAACGAGATCAGCAGCTAGAGGGGAAAAAAATCCTTTTTCCTTTCCATGAAAAATTGTCCGGAGAGAAACGTAGCCAAAAATGGAGGAAAACCAGCGCCTGGTGGATGGTTCTGCCAGGGGAGACAGATCTGCTGCTGGACACACTGGGGAAGTCACAGCTCTGTAGTAAGGAACTGCAGGATGAGGCCGTGCCAGGAGCACAGGGAAACTTGGCTACGCTGTCCTGTAGTTTAGGGATCTGTGTCAGTTGTGTCCCGCAGCCAGAGCATCTCCCAGGAGCAGCTCCTCCTCACAGCCTGAATTCCTGTATCCCCAGTCCCACATCCCCACCAAGGATTACCCCACATCCAGCAGAATCCCTGTGCCTGCAGCAGCCCACCAGCCATGGTAGGTCTTGTGGAATGTCATTAGCAGATCAATTATGTGCAAATCTGTCATCGCTGCTGGCTCTGAGCCTGGAATTGGATGGTTCAGATGGATCTTGGCTCGCTGGGCCGTGCTGCAGCAGGAAGCAGAGAGGCTTTGCTGGTCAGGTTTGCTTTTGGGTGCTCCAGCAGTTTTTAAGAGCCTTTATTTTGCACAGTCGTACAGGGTTTGGTTTGTGATAGTCTCCATGGAGGGTGGGTTCATTGTCCCCCTTTAGAGGTGCATTTCCAGCCCTTCCCAACAGCATTTGGCACAGAGATAAAGCTGATCAGGCTGTGCTGCATCTTCCCTGTGCTGTGCTAACAAGTCCTTGCTATGGGGGGTAGGAGCAGGGATCTGGCCCAGCACAGGGTGCTCTGCAAGAGCAGCTCAACCAGTTTCTTTATTTCTGTCAGCATGTGCTTTGTGCATCTTTATTTCACTTTTTCCTGGGCTAATCCCACCTCTTGCACTTTCTGAAATCCATTAACATCCAATTAAAATCCCGTAGTGCTTCCTCCTACCGCCCTCTCCCCTTCTGCCACGGCTGGAGCTCTGAATTCTGCTCAGTGTTAGTGCAGTTTTTATTTCTCCCGCCCTGCTGGAAAGGTGTGGACGTGGTCTGGATTTCTGGTGTGGAAATCCCTGATGGGAGAAGTTGCAGACAGCTTGATTACTGCTGGTCCTGCTGCGGGCAGGGACTGTGCCCAAGCGCCTGGGGGACTCGAGGAACCTCTTGGCTGGGTGACATCCATGAGCGTGTGGGCTAATGGCAGAAACCCCATTTCTGGGAAGGTTTCTCCAATATGCTGGATAATGCCTGCGGGATTATCACGCGGAGAGCAAACCTGGTCTCTGTTTCCTTTTTGAGTGCCAGGGTGGAAACCTCAGGCTGGCTTTCCCTGCTGCTTGGAAAGGCACAAACCAACTTCACGTCTGCTCCACAAATGGGTTGTAGCCTGGTTTTCTCCTGCCGTCAGCTTCAGCTCAGAGCTGTGTCTCCCTGGGAGTAGTGTTTTGGCTGGGGAAAGCCTCCTTCAGAGATCCACAGCACCCTCAACTTGCTGCAAGGAGGGGGTGGGTAGCAAAGAAATGGCTGGACACTGCGTGTCCTGGTGGATGGATGACCCAGAAGATGGGGGCTGCATCAGATGGATATCCCAGAAGGATGTGTGGCCTGGCAGGTGGGTGTCCCAGAAGATGGGTGTCCCACTGGATGGATGTCCTGGCAGATGGATGATGTCCCAGCCAGGGAAGACACCTCCACTGTAAGAACATGGATCTCTGCAGAAAACCCATTGTTCTCCTTTGAAGACCCACCTGAAGTTTCCAGGAGTCATTGGCCGCCTTGCTGACTGCTGGGTCAGGTTTGGCTGCTGCCAGAAACTGCCCCAAGGAGAATTGCCTCACCTAATTTTTTTTCCTGAAATGTGACATTGGGCTCTAATTTCCTGCCTGCTCCGTACCTCCACACAGCCAGGAGTGAGTGCTGGCTCTGCCTGACACCACGGAACGTTGATGTTCTCAACGTCAAGATCTTCCTGATGGTGACAGCTGCCCCTGGGACCACACGTGCCTCTTTAATTGCAAAGCCAGGAGCAGCACTGCGAGCGTGATTTTATGGGTTAGTCATGGTGACAATATTGGATTTCATGGCTGCGAGGAAGAAACAGGAGAAATTAAGTAAATGTTAATGGGACAGGATGGGTTTGCACATTCCTGTTCCATGGGGCATCGCTGGGGTTCCAGCTGTGCTCCCTGAGGATGCCCTTCCCTGCATTAGAAAATAGGTGTGTGACTCAGTAAGTGATAAAGTCAGCTCTGATTCTCTTCCTGGCATGAAAATTCACATGATATGGGATGAGAGAAGGCCTTGGAAGTGGATGGGAGTCACAGGAAGCTGCACTTTGGAGTTCAAGAGTGTGCTGCATCTTCTGCCGGTGCCCTGGTCTGTGTCTGGACATTGCTGCCTCATCCCAGGAGTTTGAAACTGGGCAGAGATGCTACTTCCGTGGTTCTAATAGTAGTTTTTCATCTAATATCACATTATCATGGTAGTCAAACTAATTATTACTCATACGTCCTCCAAGGGAGTCTCAGCTGGATGGCGGGGCCTCCATAGGGCCAGAGGTTGGCCATCAGTGATGGGTCCCTTCCACATCAGGATGCTCTGTAACTGATATCCCCTTAATCTGATACTATTTAGAGGGAAGGCAGTATTTAGAGCAGCTCCCATCCTCGGGATAGATGCCTGGGTTTTGAATACAGGAGCTAATTCCCAGCTGGAAGCTGTTGGATGGTGAGATCAGACTGGGGCCACGGGGTGGTGACAATTCCAGCGATGGCACCGCTGGGTAGCTCCAGCCCTGCTGCTGTCCCAGACAAGGCTGTGCCTCTCCAGTGGAGAGACTGGATTTTGGCTCCTCTTACAGATCTGGGAATAGAAGGCACCGAGGGGGTGGATTTGGAATTGTTTTGGCTGCAGGAGGAGCCCAGCACGGAGCCGGTCCCGTGACGTCTCCGTGTCCATCATTCTTCTCCCAAAGGACTGAGGGGCAGATCGAGTGGCACGAGGTGGAGGCTCAGATAACAGGAGGGCAGGGTGAGCTGCTGCAGGTGGGGATGGTGGTGAGGGCTGGGGCAGTTCACCCAGCTCATCCCAACCCATCTGCCCCATCCCTTGCTGCCCAGATCGCTGCTGAGCTGCCATGGGGGGCTGCTGGGTCCCCCCTCTCCTTCTGCCGTGTGCTTGGCAGGGAGGGGAAAATTAATAATGCAAATAAGAGAAGTACTTTCCACTCATGGTCTGGGTTTAGGATTTCTTGCTTCTTTTCTTGGGTTTATGAGGAGGTCAGAGGATTGGCCAGGGCCCGCTGTGCCGGCGGGCTGGGGGAGTTTATTTGGATACTTGTGGGGCTTTGGGATACAGAAACCTGGCCCTGGATCATCAGATTAAAGGAAAAAGCCATTTCACCTCCTCAGATGGCCCCGATAGCCAGGGAAAATCTGCTTTATCCCTCCTTGGCTTGCTGTGGATTGCAAAGGCTCGTTTTCCCGACCAAGTAATTAGCTGGGCTTGTTTGCTAAGGACAAATTAAGCTGCTGCAGCAAGTGGGGCTCAGTCCAGGAGCTGCTGGCAGCCCTCACAGCTTACTTCTGCCTCACTTTTTATTTTTCTCCTGCCTTTTTCAATTAATTTCCTATTAATTTGGCTTAGAATGAAGTTCTCAAATGACTGATAAATCTCCTTTAAGCTTAGGAGCTAATCATTTTTGGAGGAAGGAGAGTAATAGAGGGGAGCAAAAAAAGTGTGTTAATTTCAGCAAATCTCTCAAATATGAAATGCAACAAATGGTAAATTGTCCTGTTAGGTTAATAGGAAAAAAATCTGCTCTTTCAATACCCAAACCTCATAATCTTCTTGTAATACTGATACACTAGCATAAATATTGGTAAATATTAGTATATCAATACATATTCAATTTTGGGAGATAGTTACCCTTCTTCTAATAGTACTTCAGAGCATTTTCTTTTTTTTTTTTTTAAATTGGCAACTAAGTGTTTTCTGTAAATCTTTAAGGGCCATGAACACTGCCACTAATTAAAGGAGTTTGTATGCTATAGGGGACTTGCTATTTAATTAAATTCATTAGGATTCTTTTGTCACCTCCAGCATCAGAGATTGGCAAATGTGACTTAAACTTTTATAAGAGCCTCCCAGTATCCTTGAGGAAATTAAATTTTACATATACAGATAGATCTATATCTGTGGGGCTGCATCTCACCCCAGCATGGTTCGGCCAACTTACCTTAATTTTTCTTTTTTACCAAATTTTTATTTCCAGTGAAAGAATTGGGCTGGGGAAGGTGGTGGTTTAGTACACAGAGGCAGTGGGAAAGGGTTTTTCCAAAGACATGGGTGGGGTTGTGATTGTTTTTAGAGGGTTTCTGTAGTAATTTCCTAAGATGGGAAAAAAGTAAGGGAAGTCCTGGTGTCGGAAGAGGCTGAGCTGTCCCAGGAGGAGTTCTGTTCATTGAAGTGGGCGAGGAAGACTCCCAGGAGCTCCTTGTTACAGGACAATGTGAATTTTTGCATCATTTCCTACCTCATTTTCTGGTTTTCGGTGTTCTGATTTATCTCCAATGCTTAATATCAGAACAGTTGATCCAAATCCCTTGGATTTTAACAGAATAAAAATCTCTATAGTCCAAATCATCTCCCTCTTCCTCCACTATTTAGTCTGATTTTTCCCCTATCTATCTTTTTCTCCTCTCACCTGCACACCCCTCCTTTCCTTACAGCTCTATTCCGAGCACTTGATTTATTGTTCATCTTCCCAGCACACACTTAGAGTAAGAAACAGTAAAAGAAGCAGAGTAAAACCTGTGCACAGAAGTTCATACCTGAATAAACCTCTTCTCCAGACTGTGGCTGTGACAAGCTGGGAGGTGGGAGCTGCCCAGAGCTGGATGAGGGGGAGCTACTCTGATTTTTTGGGGTCTATTCCAGCAGGTGTGCAGGGCTGGGTGATCCCCACTATCAGGTTATTCTGCCTGAGGGTGTCTGGGGGCTTCACTGCACATCAAACAGCGATGCCCTCCCTGCTTTTTGAGGGTCCCCAGCCAGAGGAGGGTGGGAGCAGAGCTCCCCTGGGCTGGGTGAAGCAAAGACTCAAAGCCAAGGGTGCCAAAGGTGCGTGCAGGAAATCAATTCCCCCTTCCGAGTGCCATGGCCGTGGTTTCCTTGTGTTTCTTACATTATCATCCCCACGTGTTGAGAGGAGCCCAGAGGTGCCTTCGGTGCAGTTTAAGCCCCCAGATGAAGTGACTCATTGCAGGGGGTAGGAAACCCAGCGTGGGCTGAAACACCCGCCGTGATTTCTGTCATCTGGTGGAGAAAGGTTGGATGTGTGTGAGGAAACACATCCCGCTCGTGATGCTGCATCATCTTCCAGCAGCTTTTGTAGTATACACAGCTCCTGGTGGCTTTGGGGTTGGTTTTTTTCTGGAGAGCTTTGAGGGCATTTAGGATTTTTTTTATAACACAAACAGCAACTTGCAAATTCAATATGATGTGTGCAGGGAGAGTTGGAGAGGCAGAGGGTGTTTCATAGCATCCCTGAGCTAATGGCAGGGTGGAAAAGCAGGAATATATAATGAAGTATTTGCAATCTGATTCCTAAACTGGGCATTATTGTGTTGGTGGGGTGGGGTGTGTCTGGAGCGCTTCTGCAGCACTGCCAAGGACCAGGTTCAGTATGGATAAAGCACTGATGTACAGAAGTGACCCAAACTCCTTGTCCTACATGAAATTTCTGTAATTCTCCCTGGATTGTGGCTGTCCCGGGGTCTGTGGTCAGTGAGCACCCCTCACTGGTGGAGTGTGGAGGGGAAACATGAAGGTTTTGGGTTCCTGAAGCACCCATCACATCCCACATGCCTGCTCCCTCCTCTCATGCCCACACTGAGCTGGAAGGGGACGCTCGGGGAGCCATGCCCCAGGCTCGTGGGAGCGCTCCGGAATCCGCCTCCCTGCTAAAAATAAACTGCTTGTGGTTTATTTATCCTGGAAAGGGAGCAGCAGGTTTTCCTGCGCCAAGCCCCGAGGCTGAGGCTGCAGTTTTGCTCCCGAACCTCCTTTTCCAGGCTCCAAGCTGCCCCTTGGAGGATGGGCAGTGATGAGGAGCCACAGCGGTGGCTTGATGGGCATTTTGAGGGCTGCAGCGATGGGGGTGAATGGGGCATCTTCTCCCAGCCCAGCCCCCAGGACTGGAATCTCGGTGCTTTTTCCTTGAAAAATAAAAGAGGATGGAGTCAAGGGGCTGCCATGCCTCCTGTGCTGGAGTGATCCTCTCTCCCACAGCCATGAAAGCCGACCGCAAGCGCTTGAAGGGGGAGAAGACAGACCTGGTGAGCCAGATGCAGCAGCTGTACGCCACGCTGGAGAGCCGGGAGGAGCAGCTCCGGGACTTCATCCGCAACTACGAGCAGCACAGGAAAGTGAGTGCAGAGCCCAGCACCCTGCTCTCGTGGCACGCAGGGCTGGCTCTATTTTCTTCAGCATTTATTTAACCTCAGCCTGCTGTGGTCCAGCAAGAGTCCAGCTGGGGCTTTAGTGGGATTTTTCCAGATTACAAAGCAGGTTTCACACTCAGCCTTGCACAAGCAAGAGACTGCTTGTGGTTGAGTGGTCCCCCAAGGGGGTTGTGACAGAGGGGTCCTTAGTAGCACATGGGATTTCCTTTCCTGATGGCCACCCCTGTCCTGGCAGGAGAGCGAGGACGCGGTGAAAGCCCTGGCGAAGGAGAAGGATCTCCTGGAGCGGGAGAAGTGGGAGCTGCGGCGGCAGGCCAAGGAAGCCACGGACCACGCCAGCGCCCTCCGCTCCCAGCTCGACCTGAAGGACAACCGCATGAAGGAGCTGGAGGCCGAGCTGGCCATGGTGAGCTGGATAGTTGACACAGAACTGAGTGTTTGCTGTAGTGGTTGCTCTGCTGAGAGGAAAATATTCCGTCTCTCAAAAGGAGCTTGATATCCTTGGCACGGGGAACATCACTCAAAAGTAACTTGATATCCCTGGCACAGCTGGGATCTCTGCTTGCCCAGGGGAGGGTGGGTTTGGTGTGCAGCGTGTCGCTGTGCGTTGTGCTGCTCCGGGAGGCGTTCACGTGTTTCTCCCTCCATGTCCTTCCCCAGGCCAAGCAGTCCCTGGCTACGCTGACCAAGGACGTGCCCAAGCGCCATTCCTTGGCCATGCCGGGCGAGACGGTGCTGAACGGCAACCAGGAGTGGGTGATGCAGGCTGACCTCCCGCTGACGGCGGCCATCCGGCAGAGCCAGCAGACCCTCTACCACTCACACCCCCAGCACTCGGCCGACCGGCAAGGTGGGCACCCCCTGCACCCGGGCAGGCTCTCGGCGCCAAGCCCCTCCTGCCGGGCGGGAAAGATGGTCCCAAAACGGTTCTGTGTTTTTTGGGAAGTGCGTGAGAGGCTTTGCCGGTGTTGATTGCCCGTTTTCCCCCCTGCCCCGCAGCGGTCAGAGTGAGCCCCTGCCATTCCCGGCAGCCGTCCATCATCTCCGACGCCTCCGCCGCCGAGGGTGACCGGTCGTCCACGCCGAGCGACATCAACTCGCCGCGGCATCGAACGCACTCGCTCTGCAACGTAAGGGCTGCCTGGGATGGGCTTTGCTGCCCTGCTCCGGGGAGATTCTGGGGATTCTCTGGGGTCTCCGCCTCCCAAAACAGCTCTGGGTGTGGAGTAGGGGGCACGCTGGGGCTTGGCTGACCTGGAAGTCTGCCTCTCTGGGGTTTATCTCCCTGCCCCACTGCAGGTCAGCTGCACAAACGCTGCCTTTTCCCCTGGGGGTGGAGGGTCATGGGCTGTATCAGGGTTGATTCAATGGATTTGTCTCCTCGTGCCGTAGGGGGACAGTCCCGGACCGGTACAGAAGAACTTGCACAATCCAATCGTACAGGTAGGGCACAAATCCTCTCAAATCCTGCTTGTGAGACCCCTTCCTGTGCTAGAAAGTACTTGGGGGTGGTGGGTCAGAGGCACCAATTTGGGATGAAGGAAGGACATCCTAAATTTTAAGTCTGGGATGCCTCCTATTCCCAAAATTTGCCCCAAAGTCCGGGTAATGCCGTAGGCATTCACTGAGCTCAGGTCAATCACAGTGTTGATTTTTATAAGGTCCAGCCAAAGTATGTTATTCTTCTGTATTTGGCCCTAAAGCATTGGGATATTTTTGCAATCCAGACACGTGCTCTATTTATTCCCAGAGCTGGAATCCTGATCCAGTTAAATTAAAGAGGCCAGAATCCTAGAACCTGTGGAGAGGGAGCCAAATTTCACTGCAAATTCCACCACATAGATTTCAGGAATATTATTGTATTTTGGTCCAGGATCTTAACGTTACTTTGGACCTGGATGAAAATATTTTGTGGGATCTAGATGCAAATATTTTTTGGGACCTGGACCCAAATCTTTTGGGACTGGGACCAACATGGTGCATCATCCTTGATGCGAGTGAAGAGGAAAAGCGCTAAAAGGATGGATGCCCAAACTTGTGTCTTCTCCTCCCACACAGTCTCTAGAAGACCTGGAAGACCAAAAACGGAAAAAGAAGAAAGAGAAGATGGGCTTTGGCTCCATCTCCAGGGTGTTTGCCCGGGGCAAGCAGCGCAAGTCCCTCGACCCCGGTCTCTTCGACGGGACGGCCCCCGACTACTACATCGAGGAGGACGCGGACTGGTGACGGCGCCGGAGCCTCTCCCGGCCCTGCACATGTACATATCCCACCTCCCACACCCCCGTCCCACCTGTGGACCCGTTACCTGTTTCCTTGGGAGCGATGCAGCTGTGTCGTAACTTCAGTTTTTTTCCTTTTTTTTTTTTTTTTTAATTTCTTTTTTTTCCGTCCCGGTGACTCCTTTGTTGTCTCTTCAGTTCGTCAGTTTGGGTTGGGGTTTTTTTCTTGTTTTGGGAGGGATTTTTTGTTCTTTTTTTCTTGTTCTTTTGACAAAACTTGAAACTTGAAGGACTGCTGTGTCTCTGTAAATACGAGAAATATTGTGCACTTTGTGCTTGTGACGTCTCTTGTCCGAAACCCGCTGTTTTCCGGAGCCCAGCCCGCGGGATGTCCTCGCTTGGGGACGAAGGACCTGCCCAGCTGAGGGATCTTTGAGAGAAAACACACAAAAACAACAACAAGAAAATCTCCTTCGCTGTGATGTCTTCCTGGCCGAGCCCCGCGGAGGCGACCCGGGCTGGTTGTTACGCCTGCCGGTCTGGAAATAAGTGTTTTAACGTTCCTTTTTAGTTGTTTTAATTTATTTGCACAAACCCAGAGGAGCTATTCTAACTAAATTATTGCAGAAGTTTTGGGATTTTTATATTTTTCCACGTCGGTTGGGATGGGGCGGGGAGGAGGAAAGGGGGTGTTTGTACTGTACTGTCCTGGGAAGTTGCTGTTGGGGGGGATTGGGGCTGCAGACCCCCCAGCCCAGGCTCCCTCAGCTGCCCCAGGAGCACTTAACGCCTTGGAAAACGCAAACCTAAACACGTGCCGGAAAATCAGACGGGGGCAAGCTGGTGGGAGCTTTGCCCGCTGTTTTTCCCTGCTTTTTTGGGGGAGCTCACCCTTTGCTTCAAGTAAAATTTCGGGGGATCTGGCACGAGCTGGGAGCAGGGGAAAGGTGATATCCTGAGATATCCCGTATCCCAAGACGTTGCCCAGATAGGGCCGGCCACCCCGCTCCAGTTTGGGGTGTTCCTGCCGTCAGAGGGGGCTGGGGAAATCGGTACGAGTCCCCACTAGGGAGGTTTTTCTGGCTCTGGGGTGATTTGGAAGCACAGGTGGAGCTTGTTTTTCCAAATCCCTCGGAAATGCCCCCAAACCACACCCCCGGCGCGGCGGCCGCTTCCCCTCTCCACTAACACGTGCCGCGCTCTGCTTATGCCAAGATAAGTACCTTATGCTTTAATGCTTACAATATAATTTTAAGCTCTTAAAAAAAGGAAAAAAAAAAAGTATTAAGATTTATTTAATGAACTATAATAGTGTATTATTTTTCTTAATTCCAATACGTGCGCCCTGGTTTAAAAATGAAAGGGTTATTTTGTCTTAAACCACCGAACTAAACCCGAAGCCCTCGCGCTGTAGATTCCATTCCAAGGGATGATGCAGAGAGGCCATGGAGGGGGTGACAGAGGGACCAGCCCCCCCAGGCTCTCCTGGGGTGGCAGTGCAGGCTTTGCCCCATGGCATCTTTTCTCTGCAGAGAAGCATTTTTATACGTTTTGTTGGTTTTTTGGGTTTTGTTTTGGGTTGGTTTTCTTTTTCAGTTCTCCTTGCGTTTTTATAATTTAAACTCTAAACCACCAGAACAGACGAGCGATCTCCTTGTTATCGAGTAGTTTCCTTTGCATTTCAGCTTTTTTGTAAATTAGGAAGTAATTCTAAAAATTACTAAGAGGATGATTTATTTAAAAGAGAACTTTGCTAAATAGCATATGAATTATGGGTAACATTAGATTTAACTTTTCCCCCTGTGAGCGGGGGAGAATCCTTGAAGGCATGGATGCAAATATAAAATTATAAAAGATCTAAATAAAGCTTATTTTAAAGTATGGATGAACTTCACGTGATTTAATTGGAGAGCCTGGATGGGTGTTGGCATCTCTGTCCTGGCACCAGGGTGCAGGACACCCTGAGCACCACATGATTTTCGGTGTCTCTGGGAGGATTCGGGAGAAGGCTGGGCCAGTTTTTCTCAGCTCCCAGCCAAATTCCTGCTCCTGGATGCAATAATGCTGGCAGGAGGCTGGGACTGTCTGCAGCCGTGGGAAATGGGCATTTCAAGGGTTTAAGGTAAGTAAGGACAGCCAGGAGATGTCCTGCTGGGATATGGAAAATATCATGAGAAGAACCAAGAACAGCAGAAGGGATGGAGAAATCAGAAGGTGCTGTGCTCCAACTGGATAAATTATTGTTATCAATCTACAGGTTGATAAATTACTATTGTTACTGTTATCCAGACAACATTAAAGGGCTGTGCCAGCATTTCCAGTGGGGCCTGATGCCATTTTGGGGTCAATGGCTGTTCTGCAGGCTGGAGTAAAGGCAACCTGCAATGGGTATCAAGCCCATAATCAGGGTATAGATCAAGAGATGTCCCTTCTCTTTCCAACAGAAACAGCCTCATGGGTTTGGTAGCAGCTGCAGAGCAAGGTAAGAGTCTGAAATGGGGAGAGCTGGGGCAAAGAAAAATAGGAAAAAACTCAGGAGAAGCCAGCTGGCTCTCCAATGCTATCACCTGCAGCTGGAACCCAGCACTAATGGGAGCTACGGGTGGCATTGAAGGGCAACTGCTGGGCACAGCAAACATGAGCTGGGCACAGACCGTGGTGGTTTGCTGCACTTGGAGCCGTTCCCTGCTGAGATCTGGTGGTGTCCTTTGTGCATGGGATGGGGTGCAGGTGCTCATCCATCACATCTGTGGATTTAAAAGTTTTGGGAGCCCTTTAGGAACCAGGAATGTGTTAAGAGTGCCACACCAGTCCTGGTAAGGCTTCTGCCCTTGTGCCATGAGAACCATGTGTAGGGTGACACCAGGGTCACCTCCAGAGCCCCGGCACACAGAGGGGCCCCACTCCCTGGGACTGTGATGTCCTGACATGGAGTGGGGGCTTCTTGGGGCTTTGTCCACCCGACCTGCTCCTCCCTGGCTGCAGGATCCTTATCCCTGCTGCATCCCGGACCAGCCCCACGCCCGCTGCATCCCCACATCAGCCCCATGCCCGCTGCATCCGGCCGTGCTGCAGCACCATGCTGCGCTGCTGCCACCGTGTGAGCAGTGCCCGAGTTTGCTCGGCCCGGGTGTGTTTGTTTTAGGTGTGACTCGCCCGCCCTGGTGCACTTTGCACCGCGCACGTTGCTGTGCAGCCGCTCACAGGAGCCTTTTCTCTGGCGAGGACTTTAGGCTGAGAAAAGCAAATATCCCAGCAGCACGTCGTGTTGTGTTGGGATGGCCGGGGTACCCTGCAGAGGGGACACCCCGTGTCCCCAGCACGCTCTCCTGGTTTGTAACACAGCTGTGCTGGTCCCGGCACCATCTCCGGGTGACATTACAACAGAAACTGGGGTTACCTGTCCTGCACTGGTAACCTGTGGATCAGGAATGGGGTTGAGAAGTCACAGCAGGGAAACAGGGGTGAGTCTGGGGCATTTCCTGCCTCTACACTGACTCACCCCACAGCTTTAGCTGGTGATCTCCCCAGGCTGGGGTTCTGGTGATAAAGAGCTGAACTGATGTACCCCAACCAGCCAACTAGATCATCAGGGGGTTGGCATGGGGTTGGTCACAGACTGGGGGTGCTGGTGCTATCTCCCCAAAAGCTGGTGTCGAGGGCTGCTGGTTTATTGCTCAGGACTGCTGGAAATTCGGGCATGTGCCTGTCATTCATTCACCTATTTCCAGCGTTTTCCCTGGAGGAGTTTTCCACTGGTGCTGCTTTGTATGTACAAAGCCAGCACTGGAAGCGTCTTTGAGTCCGTGCAGCAGTGCCTGACAATATCCCTCACTGCAATCATCCCTTGGGACATCCTGCCCTGCCACTGTCCCTGCAGCTGTCCCCACGTCAGCCCCTGTCCCACTGCCCCAGCTGGCACAGCCACGAGCACCAGCAGAGCCCAGACCGAGCGGCTCTGCTCCATCCAGCCGGGACACTGGAGCTGCCATAAGGCCTCCTATCCAGGTTAAAAGGTTTCCTTGGAGTTTTATCACTGCTAGCAATTGATTTCCCAGCTTTTTCCTGTTCTTGGGCATCAGCCCTCATTCGCCATCTGCTCCTAATTTTGAAAAGCTACATTAATCTCTGCTCAGCTCTTTCAAATCACCAGCTGCACGACACCAGCTCTTCTGTTGCAGCCGTGCTCTCCTCCAGCCTTTGCTCTCCTATTCCCAAGCCAGATCCTCCCCGATGGGATGCAGCAGCCCCCGGAGCAGCTCCAGGAGGAAGCAGCAGGTTATTTATTGATATTACTGTGAACACAGCGGCTTTATTGACAGTTTTCCAGCTGCAGACGTGCGTGTGCTTGGAGCAGCAGACCTGCTCACGGTGGCTGAACTGGTTGTACAGGAACCGCCAGGTCCCGGCAGCCCCGAGGACACCGGATCCTCACCCCGCCAGGAGATGCTGGCAGGTCACACCCTCCCACGGGCAGCGTGTGGAAATGCCTCCCAAGTGGCTGGTTTTCCTCTTTCTTTTCCCACTTGCATGGCAGGTTCCCAGCGTGCAGCCCAGTGGGGACTCTAAATTGGGGTGCAGAAACTGAGGCATGAGGAAGAGAGAGAAAAGTATAGACCAGTGTGTGTGGGCTGGGGATGGGATGTGAGGGAGCCCATCACGGAGCAGGCTGGGACGGACTTCCATCCTGGGGGCAAAGCTGGGGCCCTGCCATGTTCCATTGCACATGATATGTATATATTATATATATATTATTTCTGGTGTTAATTAGCCATTAACTCTATTAATCATCAAAACACTGAATAGTTTCGATAGGAGGACACCTTGGAGAACATCTCATCCCACCCCTGCCATGGGCAGGGATGCTTCCCACTATCCCAGCTGACTCTAAACCCCATCCAGCCTGGCCTTGAACATTTCTAGGGATGGGGCAGCCACAGCTTCTCTGGGTAACCTGTGCCAGGACCCCACCACCCTCACAGGGAAGAATTCCTTCCTCATATCTAATCTAGATCTATACTCTGCCAGTTTGACCCCATTTCACCTTGTCCTGTCACTCCATGACTTTATAATGTAATGCTACGGCAGTATAACATAAATTCTATATATTTATATAGTCTGGTGGCTCTGCTGCCCTGGCTCCCAGGGATGGGCTTCACCTCTTTCAGGACAAGCTATCCAGCTGTGGGCATCCAGGAGTCACTGGGAGCTGTGCTTTTGGCTCACTGTTGGGATGTTTTGGAGGAATCCAGAAACATGTCCAAGCTTCCATTGGTGCCTTTAACATAACATACATGTTGAGCACATTTGAGCAGGGAATAAAAAAACAGGGAAATGTGCCAGAGAGCAATTTCTTCTAAAAAGAATCTATTTAATTTTTAATAATGTAAGCCCTGGCAGGCACCTCTGCACGTAGCAGGGCATCAGATGCCCCTCTGAAAGGCCCTTTTGTTGCCTGCTGGTGGCTCTGCTGGGGCTCCAGTTTCCTCCTTGGCATTCCTGTGCTCTGTACCCTGCATACCTGGCTGGATAATTGCCCTGGAGAAGGTAGGGAGTGTTCGCAGGGGGAAGATTTGAGCTGCCAGAGATAAACCCCCACATCGGGATGGCTGCAGAGCTGTAAAGGGACATGAGCCCAAGGGATGGATGGAAATACATTATCCCACAGAGAATCAGGGAGAGGCAGGTGCTTTAGCAGCTATCCGAGGGGTCAAGGCAAGCCCCCCTTCCTTGATCCTGCTCCACTGCCACTGAAAAGCCCATTCCTGGCCAATATTCAGCTTTGTGGAGCGGGAACCCGAGGAATCACGTTATGAATGTCCCCTCTGTGCTCACGGTCCCCAGGGCCTCTGCAGGGGGGTGACCTGGCTGGGGCAGGAAGCTCTCCCTGCGCCGGATTGGTGACAGTCGCTGTGTGAAGTCCATGTTCCCCCCACTTTCTTACAGGGAAAACAATTCCCTGTTCTGTCTCCTGACTGCCAGAGCTGCTTGGGATATCGGGTTTGTGTTTGACACAGGAAGGTGGAGAAGGAGAGGGGAAATCTGCCTGAAATGGAGCAAATTTGCCTGAGCCAGTGGCCAAGCCGGAAAATGCAAAAGAATCCATCCAAGGGAAAAAAAAATGCAGCTATGTTTAATAATTATTTCTTTTTATAGCACAGCTCTTGGAATTGCCCTTTGATTAGAGGGGGGAGGTACCACTGCAGGTGAGTCAGTGGAAAATACCATCAGCTCCTTGCAGGATTGTGCTCGTAGGGAGAGATGCAAGGAAGCAGGGGGGTTCCCAAGCATCCTGAACACCAGTGGCCCCAAGGCAGGGCTGTGGAGTTGAGTCACATCGGGTGATGTGACAAGTTTCATTTCGTTCTCTGTGGCTTTTGCCTTCACAAGGTCTCGCTGGGCTTAAGGGACAGGAAAAACTGCAGTGGCTGGTCCAGCAGCATAGTGATGCAGGTTTTTTTTCGCTTGGATCAGGAAAAAAACCCACCCTGAGTATCATCTCTAACAGGATTTGAGTCCTTGCTGGTGTTTATTATTACAGCTGGGTGTGAGAAGAGCCTGGAAAAACACGTCCCTGTTGCTGCTGGGATGGCAGCCAAGGAGAGGTGACACTGGACACGGAGTTAGCTGCACTGAAGTTTGGCAGAGCCCAGCTCTGCTCCCCGTGGTTTAGTCTGGAAACCATGGGAATGTCTGGCTATGAGGCCAAGGCTTGTGGCCAGGAGCCACGGTGAGGGCCATGCCTGGAATGGCTCTTCCCAGTGCACGAGTGGTTAACTGGGAATGTTTGTAGAGGGCAGCAGACTGATAAAGCTTTCCAGGCTCCCTGCGAGTGCAAGCCTGGCTTTGCTCTGTTGAACGCGGCGATGAGCCTGAGTGATTTGAGTTCCTCAAAATGGGGCTTCTGCAAACAAAGCTTGGAACTGATTGAGGAAAAGCTCTGCTCATTGCTACGACGCAGTTTTACAAAACAGGTCCATTGCAAGATGGGTTTTAAACCGTAGAATAAAAACTAAAACTTTCATTAGGTTTTAGGAATAGACTTTTCCATGGGAGGGTGGCGAGGCCCTGGCACAGGGTGCCCAGAGAAACTGCCCCATCACCAAAGGTGTCCCAGGCCAGGTTGGATGAGGTGTGGAACAACCTGGGACAGTGGAAGGTGTCCCTGCCCACGGCAGCGTGGACCGGGATGGGCTTTAAGGTCCTTTCCAACCCAAACCATTCCGGGATTCCACAAAAGCAGAGATGGGGGCTGTGATGCATCAAGCAGGGGCTGCAGCTGCTCCGAGAGGGGGGACCCGATCGGCATCCCCAGCGTGACCAGCGCTTTGGGGGTCTCCAGGAGGTTTGTGGGGAGTGTCCCTGCGCTTCGGGGAGCCTCGATCCGGCCCGTGCCGGGTTCCCGGAACGATCCCGGTGCCCGGGGCCGGGGAGCGGCGGGGCCGGTCCCGGGAAGCGCCGCCCCGGGAGGGCCGGGCC
>VWZN01013777.1:11625-23859 GCA_013396955.1 Regulus satrapa
TAAAATACTGCAAAGGCAGAATTCTAGTATTACTACTGTGTGCTGGTTTCCGATAGAACCCAGCCCACAGAAGTAACAGACCAATCAGAAAAGGGTCTCACGCCTCTATGAGATACATATTTTAAATCAAAAGCACAGGACAGAGGAGCTATTTTTTTCCTTCCAGCTGGAGCTAACACTAAGCCTGATCTTGCCCAAGCTGGGCTGGGCCTGGGCCACATGGCCAGGGGGGCCTGTCCTGGCCGAGATGAGTTCTTTTCTTTACATTCCCGAGAGGGCCTGGGACTAGAAATGCCACTGCTGTTAAACTCCACCGGGCAGGGGGAAGGAGTGGACTGCAGCATCCACATGCTGGCTGTTTCCCCCAGCATGGCTGCCATGAAGGATTATAAGCAGAGACTGAAAAGCAGCCTGGTAACACAGGCAAAGACTGGCAGCAGCCTGCGAACTAAAGATGGCCCAAGCCCAGCCTGGCCGCTGCATTCTTTGGATACTTTGGCCTAGCCCTTAGCACTGATTTGAGTGTTCTACTTTGTTTTAATTCTTTCTGTCTGCCTGCGGAAGATTTAACTCTTTAGTGCCAGATTGAGACCTGCAGACATCGATCTTCTCCCAAATAAAAGAAAAGAGAGACTGAGAAAGGACATGTGGAGAAACAGAATTGAAGAGATGAAGGTCAGCAGAAGAAGTCCTCCATTTGGTCGGAAGGTGAGGAGAGTCCTTGGACTGAAATTGTCTTGTAAGCCATGGTGATGGATGCTAATTAACCTTTTAAAATATACAAATCATGGGGGTTGGAATGGTTCAAATTGAGACCTGAACAAAGATTGTAATTTTCTTGGAGCTATTGGAACAGAGAGAGATGAAGTAGTGAAACCCCATTGACCTGAGAGAGGGGGTGACAGTCTTTTGTTCCTAGAGATGAAAATGATTTTCAGAAGCAGATGAAGTTGAACTTTTGCATTTAAACATTCATCCTTAAAATATAATACCCCATGCATTTGATATGGCCCAGAAGCACAGCTTTAGGAGAGCTGTGAGATGGGAGGGCTTTTGCAAGTGCAGATTTTCCCCGGGTGGATGCAGTTGTAAAGGTTCAAACCCCAAGAGGGACTGGAAACTAAGTCTTTTGGGGAATTCTCCATGGTTTTGTCAGTGAGAAGCTCCTCTCCCTAAGTAAATTAAAAGAAAGACTGTTCTAAGAGTGATACACTGACTAGAAAACTTTGAGTTTTGTTTTCTCTACGTTTTTGTGTTGGTGGGAAAGAGAGAAGGGTGTTGGGGGGAAGAGAAGTGATTTAAAAGTTTAATTCTGATTCCCATAATTCAGTTTAATTTGTCAATAAAGTTTCCTTTGTTCTGTTTTGGAGTTTTAAGCCTATTTTGCTCTTTCTCCTAGTCCTATCTCACAGCAAGAAATAAGTTATTCTAACAGGTACATGGACATTTAAATACCACTGAAACCACTACATACTGAAATGTTAAATATCAGATTAATATACTGATTACTACAGGAAACTTTACTTGGTAGTATGTACTGGTGGGATCTTAAATGCATTTGTGTTTTTAATGCTATCATAAAAAGATGCAGATCAGTGTCTTTGGTGTAATCTCTAAAAATTCCATCCTCAAACTACATGTCTCATAGTATACTCATTTTTTACAAAGAAATCCTGTCTCTTCTCCTGTGTATAC
This sequence comes from Regulus satrapa, assembly GCA_013396955.1. NCBI lineage: Eukaryota > Metazoa > Chordata > Aves > Passeriformes > Regulidae > Regulus > Regulus satrapa. The sequence continues at coordinate 13,321 of VWZN01013777.1, forward strand.
ATAATAGTAGAAAGCCAATGGTGATAAACTCTTCAACTGTTCCTGTCTGCAGTGCTAATCCTTTGAACTTCACAACTGGCATTAGCTCCTTATTCTATGCAAAAGTGAAATTTAAACACAGCAACAGCATTGCAAGCTGTGATGCTGCATGACTTTCTCACCAGTTTCACTCTGAGACCTGTAGACCTCTCAAACAGAATAATTTTCTACTTCCATAAGTTATCATATTGACCTTAGGATGACGCTTGGATCAACTTTGAAATTCTCTGAATAGTCTGTGATGCAGAAATGTGCTTGCATAAGATAAAAATAATAAACCTTGCCTTTTTCTTTATGATTTTGTCATTAAGGGCTTCTAACCAACTCAAGAGTTGTGTTTCAGCTGCATGCCACCAAAGCCTGCACAGCTAGGGAGATGCTATAAAATGAAGTAGATCAGGAAAGAAATCAGAAGTACTTCAATTACCTGTGTGCATGACACTAAGTGGTGAAAGTAATGTAAAATGCATTAAATGAGGTCAGAGACCTGATTTTCTTGAAGCTACTTGGTGTGTCAGAAGTGTTTTAAAGAACTTTCAGTTTGCCTTTGACATTGTTGCAATAATTTAAGAAGAAAAACCCCCAACTTTCCAGTTCTTGTAATGGCATATGGTTTCTGCGTATCCTTCTGAATGCCTCAGGTGGAAGATCTATACAGTGGGAGTCAAAAGAGGTCCCTGGTGTCCCTTTTGACAACTGAACAGGATATGTCCAGTATAGATGCTTGGATATATGAAATTCATTGTGCATCAGTAAAGGTGATAGCACAAATCACTATTGGTAGAGTCTTCAGCTGCAGCCAAAATCTTTAAAGGTCTCCTCTATCAGCATGAAAGGTTAGTGCAGGGTTCAACATCTGTCTTTATGGTGTCAACTGCCACAGAAGGTATGGGGTAAGACAGCTGGTGGAGAAAGGTAGGAAAATTTTCCATTTGTATGCAAGGAAACTTTATAATCAAAGCGTCACTGCAACCTTTAAAATGGAGTTTGTTTTTTTTTTTAATCACTCAGTGTACTCAAAGTTCATGCAGCAAGAGACTTTTCATGCAGCAAGAGACAGGTGATTTACTGTTCCTGGGCCAGTTTTTATGTGGAATGAGCAAGAGCAACTCCAGAAGCTGGGCTAGCACACATGCTTAATATGCTCACCTCAGGTCTTGGCAGTGCCAGTTTTTTTCTGTAGTGCTAGGTCTGCCTCAGCATTGGAGCCAGCAGCTGTTGGGTTCCTCTGCTGTCACCAGTGGATACCAGTGCAGTGATGTGGAATTACTACCAAGTGGTTCAGACAGTGACATGGGCATACCCTTTATTCTTCCCTGGCAGCTGCCCAGAAGCCGTTAGTCCATGATGGAAAGGAGGAGGATCTGGCAGTGATTTGAACTCTATGTTGACAGACGGCACATAAACAACTGTTTATTTCCAGAGTCTTCTTGGGTACCTCTGAATTTATCCTTCCTGTCATGAAAATTTAGCTGATTATGATCTTGAATCTGGGGAGAGAGTATGCTGAATATTGATGTTTCTAAGTGCCCCTCTTCACTGTTTGGCTCTCTTTATCAAAAATACATATAATTTAAAATTTAAATTATAACATTAGTGAAATTTTATTAAATTCAGTTTGATTTAATTTAAAATAAAATTGCTGAAAAGTTAAATTAACATGGAAAAAAATGCATAATAAAATATTTAAACTACAGAAGTCCTTGGGGAGAAGCGCCATCATAACCCTCCTTTTCCTTCTCTTCTACCCATCCTTTCCCCAATGACTGTATTATGCGTACTCAGATTCTTTAAGAAATTATGCACTTGAAAGAGTAACAGACTTTTCTGAATGCCAATAACTGTAAAAACATGCATTTGCATATGTGGAAACTGATATGTAAAGGTTCAGTGAGTTCTTCAAAGAGCAAATTAAGCTGGTGTTAGTCATTATGTATCACTGCTTATACCCATGGATGTGGGTGTATCTGTCATGCTCCCATTCCTAAATAAATTTATAGTTAGACATCTAACAGCAGCAGCTCTAACTGCAATATTTGCAGTTTAGTTTTTGGGGGGTGAAAATCTGCATATCACAGATTTCTACAAATGGAAGCACAAGATAATCCTTCATCAAAATTAGTCATATTTATTGTGAAGAAATCTGAATTTTTATATTGCTCCTGTCTCTGTTGTTTCTTATGGATAAGCTGATAGTTTCAGTTTTTAAGTATGTCAAGTCACCACTTTTTATACCAATGAGTAACAGAGGCTGTTCTCTGGCAACAGTTACATTAATCTTTCACATATAAAGGTTTGAATACTAATTAACTAATACTCTTGAGGTGAAATTTTATTTTGCTGTTGTCTAAAGTTTTGAGTATTTTAAAGAAAAATTCTCTAGCTGTCTATTAGAATGAGAAAATGCCTGGTCAACACTGTGGAATACATTTTGACTACCAGTTACTTTATAATTGCATTAGCATTGTTACAATTATTTTAGAGCAGATTTAGGGTTCTGCCTTTAAAATTCTGCTTTTTGAAAAAGTGATTCAGTGTACAGAAGGTCTGGCATATTTTTGATGTAACTGAGCCTACCATTAATTCTCCCTTAGGTGGCTTAAAATAATTATTTGGACTTAGTTTCACCACAAATCAAAGATGTGTATAAAAGTTCATATAGTGTATGTGCATGTGATAAAAGTGCATATGATAGACTACTTTAGGACTGTGAGTTATCTTTTATTTTAGGTTTTGATGACCTGAATGCTTCTCTGTTCCAAATAAAATTATTTTTAAGCAAAATACAAAGAAATCATACAGCCATTAGTTGAAATATTAAAAGTAGTTGTATTTAATTAAAATATTTTTCTGTTTTGATGTTTTTTTAATATCCTTCCTGTTTCAAATTTTTTAAAAATTGACTGTAAAGCAACCCAATGATAAAATGTTTCTCAGAGGAGAACGGACAAGGTTTGGGTCCCAGAGTACTTATGACTTGTAATTTAAGAGGAGCATATATATATATATATATGTATATATATGAAGGTACTTCTGTTTTCATGTGTCTGATGTAGAAACCAAAACATCGTAAACTTAAATCTTAGCTTTTGCTTTTGCACTGAACCACAGTGTGTAGTGCACAAGCCTAAATTCCTTGCTGGCTCAAATTGAGCAGAGTCCAAAATCACAGCTTTTCCAAGGCAATAGAAAGGGGAATCTATGGCATGCCATCCAGTGCTACGTGCATCCCTGGGATGTGGGAGAAGGGCAGGGAGCTGGATCAGAGGAGTTTACAATGAAGGGATAGGACTGGAGTTTTTGTGCTGTATGGGAACTCTCTGGGATCCCTGGGGATACCCAGGTGCTGGAATTACAGCATCATTTATTTCTCCATCATCTGTTGTTGTCTGGTGGATGCTGCCTCTCTCCTTCTTTAATAGACATTTGAATATTTTTATTTGCCACCAACAGCCTCCTGTCTAATTGTGTAGAGATAGGCAGTCTAAACAAATTCTGCTGGGGAATCCATGTCCCAGCTGAACTGCTGAGCCAATAAAAGGCTTGGCTCTTGTTTCCTGTATGCTGTTCATTATATGAACACAATACTGCTCACTTCAATGGACCCATGAAGGATAATCATTAATTTCCTAGCACAGTATTCTTCCTGAGTTTGGAAAGAAGGAGTAAGAAAAAATTCCACTCTGATATGAAACCCAGAGTAGACATATTCCCATGTAGGAAACACTTTTCTTGCAATCTTTAATTTTGATCATCTTAATTTTAGCTAAGAAGTCTTATTTTTTCTTCTTTTTTTTTTAAATTTTTTTTTTTTTTTACTTGAAATACGAGATTTTGTAGGTTATTTTGAAACCTGAGAGTAGCATTGAATTCCATTTATTATTCTCATTTTAGTTTTTTATAGGGAGTAAGTTTGAGGTTTACCAGCCACTCTTTATCCCTAAATCTGTTTCTTTCCTCAAATGAAACAACTGGTGAACTTTACATGCCAAGAATTGCACATAATTGCATCAGTATGTGCCCTTTCATAAAATAAACTAGTTTAAAAAAATTAAGTCATGTTTAAGAAAATCAGTGTCAAGCTGCATCTATCTTCTGTAACAGAAACAAAATTGAATACTAAAGTTTGTTCATTTATTTTAAGCTATATTACTGTGATAACTGCTCTGCAAATGATATGGGATATCAGTTCTGTCTTCAGCAGCCTTAATCATATGGCTTTCCACTTGGTTCTTAGTGTTCAAACATCACAACACAGATTACCATCGGTTACTGTCTCATTAATGCCTCCTGGTTTGATACAGTGATGCTGCACTGGGGAGTACAGAGGTAGACCTTGCTTTAGATGTTTTATTTATATTCTTATTTTCTTTGGAGAATTGGTGGATACCAAATCCTTGACTCTCAAATTGAATACACGCACTGTAACTCTGAGGAGGCAAGGCTGGAACTGAAATGCTTCCCCACAGTCCTCTGCCAAACAGGAGATTGGCAAAGAAATGAATCTGCAAACACTTTCTTTGTGAAATAGTGTTGTTCTGAGTCAGAACTTTCTTATATGGTGCTGGAAAGAGTGGCTTGCTTTTACTTTCTGACTTTCTACTTTTCTTAGATTTGCTTGTATTCTTCTGCCTTTCCTTGTAAATTTAGAGAAAAAAATACAAGCCTCCACTTACACCACTTATGACAAATCAGAAGGTAATGTAGAATCAAAGGATGGTTTGACTTGGAAGGGACCCTAATGGTCATCCAGTTCCAACCCCTCTGCCATGGGCAGGGACACCTTACACTAGGCTACATCTAATAGACTAGTTTGGAGAAGTGTCTCAAAGGTGTTTTGTTTGGTTTTGGTTTTTGGTTTTTTTTTTTTTTTTTTTCAATTTGTTTTACTGGAGCTGTTTCATTCTGTTTCTGCTCTACACTAGTGCTTTAAGAATGCTCAAAGCATTTTGAGTCCAGAACTGAGAGATCTTTCCTTCCTATGTGTCAGCTTCTGTTTGAGGTGTAAATGAACAACTTTCAGCCTTGACTGCTGACATCTTTTCTTGTAGGTATACCTCCATGACTGTAAATTCCTGAAATACAGGGACCAGAAACCATAGTCTTATATTATAAAGGAAAACGTTTTCCAGAAAAAAACTGAAAACATGTGCTTTTGATTCTTAGAAAATGTTAAAATAGTAGAAGGTACAATTACACTTAAAAGTTTTAAGGTGACGTTCTGAAGAAAATTTCAAAGCTCAAATGGACACTTGAGAAGTTGCAGTCCTTTTACAGAAAAGGCTCAACATATGCATAGAAAGGTATTCCTTGTTAAATAGAGCAAGAGCAATGAAATAAACCATTATCTGGTGCCACTGTGTAAGATGCCATTATATTAAGCTTCAAGAAATGACAGCACATGAATGGAAGGAAAAAATTGGAAGAGCTAGGGATGACAGTCCATAAAAATTGTGCAAGGGAAAATGGAGTGATTGAGTTAAAGAATAGGGAAATAATTTCTTCTCTACCCTAATGCATTAAAAGAGAAAAAAATCTGAATTGAGACTCAGCTGAGGCTTTTCAAATGGCATAGTCTTTTTTACCTTTTTTTCAATTTAGACTTCAAATAATAGTTCAAAATGAAACATTTCAAAATGCTGTACTTTACATTTTAGACTAAGGTGAAAGCAAAGGATGGAATTACTTGCTGCTATCTTGGCAGTTCTGCTTGTTACGACTCTGACTGTGTTCTCATGTTAGATGATGATTTTGAGATTGCAAAGCAATGTGGAATGAGGAGATAACTTGCCTTTCACAAAAAAAGTTAAGACAACAAGTTGAGACAAAATTTTTAAAAAATCTTGAAAATTTCAGGCCATTTTAAAACTGGAAGAAAACAAAAAAATATTAGGGTAATTTTTCATTAGTTTTTCAGAATTACAAATAACTTTTCTTTCTTTTTTCCCTTTTTCTTTCAGGAAATAAAAAAAATTAAAACTTTCATGGTGCTTTCAAGTGTATCGTCTGCTTTTTCTTACAGGTTGAAATGGAAATTACATTTTTCATGAGCTAGTGGCCTGGATAACCTTAATAAGAAGTGGTACCATTTAATAGAAATAAATGATCTTTTTTTTTCAATCTGTCTGTTTGGAGGGAATTGAGGTTATCATTTCAGTGCAATTCCTACATAAACTAAAAGTGGAAAAAATGAAATGGTAAAGCTAAACAAAAGGAACTTAAAGTTCACCTTTAAAAAATATTTGTCAAAGCAGCATCAAAGTCTGCAGTGTCATGAACTGATACTGAGAGAGATTTGTCTCTCAGTATTATATTTAAGACATGTTTTCTCCTTCGTGTCTTCTTTGAGATACTTTACTTTCATAAAAGCTAGAGAGCCATATTTCATTTGAGGGACACACAATTTGATGTCCATAGAAACTTTCCATTTTTTAGATTAAAGTGGAAGTTTAGAAACAGGACACCTCTTTATATTTTTTTCAGTACCTGCATGGCTTTATTTTTCCCTTAGTTTTGAGAAGCACAGAATCTTTGAGATTGGCAAAGGCCTTTAAGATCACCAAGTCCAACTGTCAACTCAGTACCCACCACTATGTTAACCACTAAACTGTGTCCTCAAGTGCCATACCATGCATTTCTTGAACACTTTCAGGAATGGAGAATCCAATCCTTCCCTGGCATCCTTTGCCTGTGCTGGACAACCCTTTTCACAAAGAAGTTCTTTGTAATGTCTAATCAAAACCTCCCCTGGTACAGCTTGAGACCATCCTGTATTTTTGTTCTAGGCATTCTGGAGCAACGACCCAGTTTTGTTTCCTGCTTGGCTGGTGGCATGCTGCAAAGTGGACTGGTCTCCACAGGGATGAGAGCTCCTGTCTGAGTGCCTGTATGTAGGACCAGTGTAATTCCAGAATGCTCTGGAGAGGTGCTAAGAGTAGCTTATCTGTCCTTATGACTTCCAAAGGGACATCGTGTGTGTGTCTGTGTGTGTATTTTTATATACATATGTGCATGCAGTGTGAAGATGATGAAAACTGTACTTGCATTTTCCTCAGTATGCATATACTCAAGAGAAGGGGACATGAATAGCTGAAGGCTATTGGCTTGAGAAGCATGAGGCTTTTGACAGGCTCTTCCTTGTCACCCACCCAACCTGCAGAGGAGAGCAGCAGCCAAGGCACTGTGCATTGTGTCGTGATACCTTTGATTAACCTTTAGTGCTCTCTTATTCATTCTCAGACACATAAAAGAGGTGTCTGCCTGAGCACAGGAGGAGAGGAGATGCTTGGTAGCAACCGCTGCAGTGCATGCTACTCCCATCTTTCCCAAAGGGGAATCCCCAGCAGTGTTGTCCTACCAGATTTTGCTGGGGTGGTGCTTTCTCTCTGAGCCACTTTTCTGAGATTTATCTTCTCCCACGTCTTCCTTATTGACAAAATGACTTCTGGTTAGAATCTCTGACCCTGGTTGCTTCATTTCCTCAGCAGGTCATGTTTTGGACAGCTTGGGAATAACTGTACTTGCAGCAAGCTTAATTAAAGGTGGATGTATGCAGCTGCATTCAACAGTTTCAGTGAGTTCCAGTGTCAATCTGAAACACTGTATTTTTGCTTTACATAGAATTGGTTTATTTTAATGTTCATTCAAGATAAACTGAGAAAAAGTCTAGGTGGTATGCTCAGAAGACATAGGCAATGTCAGAGGGAGAAAGGGACAGTAGAGATTTTAGGTCTCCGTAAAAAAATTTAGTTTTTAAAAAATCTATTTAAAGTTTGTAAATGTAAGTTTAAAAGTTTTTATATACACGCATTCTCTGAAACACACATCTTTCTTTTTCAACAGTATTCTGGCTCATTAGTTTTCTTAATACTTAAATTATTTATTCTGGGAAACTCATAACAATATTTTTTATTGCTGTGAACAAGCAGATAGTGAAAGATTGCTAGAATTTCATGACTGGCATTGCATGGCATTTCAGCTTTATATATTTAAATGCCTGAACTTGCATTAAGTTCCTTGGCTCAATTTCGTGACACATGTATTTTTTTCAGAGTGATCAAGTTTAGATTTTCAGCCAGAAAGCCAGAAGGCTTTGGGGAACAGGTAAAATTTGTTTCTTGACATGACTAACATTGCATGAGTTTGAAAGAGTTTTAAAAGCTTTGTGCTTTAACCCAAATCCAGCTCCCAAATTCAAATTTAGGCCAACTAATTGGGAGTTGGATTAGACAGGTGAATTGCTCTCTTTAACATTTTTATATATTAAAATATCTTCCCCTTAATCTTGTTTTAGTTAAAATTTGTTCTGAATGAAACATTTTTGACACATCCTGATGCTGCATGCTTAAAAGAAGAATGAACTGATCACCATGATTTCCAGTCAGTTTCTTTAGCTGGAATGAGTCTGTTAGCTTCCAACTCATTAGGAAAAGAAAATTCTCTAAATCTAGAGCATGATTTTAACATTTCCTTTCCTTTCTTTAATACAAGAAGTATTGGCAGGAGCTGTACTTACTTCTCCCAGGAAGTCTGTAGCCATGTGATTTACATCTAGACCTGTGAGGTTTCCTAACAGCTGCTTCCTGTAATATGCACAAATAATTTACAGCAGTCTTGTTGAATGGTGCACTTGTTGAATGGTGCATTAAACCACTTGAAGAAGAGGTATTTATGCAAGCCAGTAATGTAGAGCACATTTCCAGCTCTGGTTTTAGGGCAATAATTGTTGTAGTTCAACTCATTGCCGTACCATGTTTTGCACAGTAATTTTAGAGACAGATTTAAAGAAAGGAATGGTTTTGGTACAGTTAAGTTTTGTGCATGTTCTTGCTGTTGGTATCTACCTGGCCCTTAGTCAATGGATCTCTGTTAAAAATTAATATAGTAAGTACTGGTCTAAATTACTGAAGTTCTTTATTTTGTTGAAAGTGAGCTTTGCACCATCGCTTCACTTTATCAAATCTATATGAGTACTCTAGGCTGACTGGCCTAAGGTGTTAGCTACTACTGAAAGACCAAGTGTCTGTACAGCTATGTGCCCTGCAGAATGTTGCCACTGCAAGACTCCCTTCTCTGGAAGGAATATGGCAATTTTGCAGAGTTCTAAACAGAGGTGACTCTTGCTGCCAGTGTCTCTAGATCACCTAGAGCAATGTGGAGAGTCTTGTGGATGAGCATTCAGAGGAAGTATCAATTTTTAAACGTTATCCTTACTTCTAAAGACCCTATGTGCCTCTGAGAGACTTTATAATCGCTTATCTACCTTGGACTACGTTTACTGCATTTAGAATGGTGTTTTCTATTCAAAGGTTTTATAAGATAAAAATTGGGATAGAGATAAGAAATAGAGAGATGTAAAAGCTTTAATTGGTTGCTACTACCTAGTGTTCTGTATTTCAATATGTATTTATAATATATCTCTTCAGTCTGTTAGTACTTACTAAGGGAAATGTTTACTCTCCTCCTCCTACTTTCATTCCATCAGAAAGCCAGGGTATATCCCACAGTCTGGAAATATAGTGATTTAATAAATTGACTTTTTAGCCAATAATCCCTACTCTGCAAATGGTTTAAAACATTTGCTATATCACTGCATAATAAATCAGTGACTGAATACTGGAAAAGGGTTCCAGCTACTGAAGTCACTGTGTCCCCTAACTCTTGGAAACTGCCAATTGCTCCTCTATATAATTCAATATCTAAATTATTGAAATTTAGATAACTCAGGTTCCCAAGTAACCTCACACTGTGCCCAGGGAGGTGCTAAGAGTGTGATACAGAGGCAATAACAAAGGAAGTAGCAGGCAATAAAAGGGAGGGGAGATGTCTGATTACTAGGAAATGCTGGGGTGAGAAGTCAGGGTTCAACTTCTCAGATTACTGTGACTAGCTGGACTGGAGGTTCCAAAGAAGAAAGTACTCCTTAGACTCCATGCCAAATTATTGCCCTTACATGTTGTAGCGGTTTGAGTCTGTGATTTTGGCATGACTTTTATCTTGTGCAGAGGTTGCACTTGCCAGAGCTACTTTACTTTTCGCTGTGAGATAGGACCAGGAGAAAAAGCAAAACAGGCTTAAAACTTTTAGAAGAACAAAGAAAACTTTTATTGACAAATTAAACTGGTTTGTAGAAATCAGAATGAAACCTGTAAATCACTTCTCCTTTAGCACTCTTTTCTTTTCTCACCAACACAACAATGTAGAAGACAAAAAACTCAAAGATATCTCACTCTTAAAACAATCTTTCAATCTACTCAAGAGGAAGAGCTTCTCTAGCAAAACCATGGTGACTTCCCTAGAAAGACTTGGTTTCTAAGTCTTTCTTGGGGCGCCATCTTTACAAGGTGCATCCGCCCGGAAGAAAGATATACACTTGTATAAGCCTTCCCATCTCACAGCTATCTCGAAGCTGCACTCCTGGGCTACATTAAATGCATGGGGTATTATATTTTAAAGGTGAATGTTCAAATGCAAAGATCCAATATCAACTGCCCATTTTAC
>VWZN01013777.1:24214-46912 GCA_013396955.1 Regulus satrapa
TCTCCCATGCTGGGGCTCGGCGCTTCCCGCCGCTCTCATGCTGCTCCCATGCCCGTGTAGAAGCATCTTGAAGCTTCTCGGCCATGCCGGGGCCCTGAGCCCTCTCGGCCATGCGGGCCTAGCTCAGGGTGTGCAAAGAGAAACAAAAGACTCGGCCGGGCCGGGCCGGGCCCAGCCCCCACCGGCCATGCGGCGGGAGCTGGCCCGGCCCGGGTGCGGCCAAGCTGTTACCTCAGTCTTCGCCGGAAAGAAAGAGAGCCTCTTTTCCGGGTTCTCGATTTTTAAAGTGTGTATACACAGAGGCGTATACTTTTCTGATTGGTCAATTACTTCTGTGGGCTAGGTTCTAACTGAGACCAGCACACATGTCAAAAAGAATCATCTGCATCTATGGCCTAATGTGCCAGTGGAAATTTTATATATGTCAGTCTTATTTGGTGCAGAATTTAGAATTTTTTTGCTTTCACTAAGAATATTCCAACACCACAGTCTGTGTTGTTCTGGGAACCATCTGCCTTCTTCTAAAGCTGTTTTTAATCTCTAATCAAAGATTAATGGTTCCAAGCTTTGGGCCATGAAGACTGTGGAGGAGAGAAAGTGCTTACAGCACTCACCAAAGACATGGGAAAGTCTTTGGGAAGGTACAAGTCGGTGCTGGGATTTATAGCTGTGATTCAGCAGCCAGGGCTGCTGAATATGCCCTGAAGCACCATGCTAAGGCTGTGAATCTGCTGCGTGCCACTGCCTCTTGGTAGAGGGGAAGTACTTTTCCAAAGTATCACTTACTATCTCCCAGATGGTATCTCTCTACCTGTACTTGCAGCTACCCAATGCTGCCTGCCAGTATTTCACTTGGAGTGTTTTTCCTAAGCATCTCTGAAGGATATATCAGCATCCTGACTGTGCCTCCATATGCCAATTTTGTTCAGATTTCCCAGGGAGAAGGCTCCCCAGAGATTTTCCTTTTCACCTGGATATGTAACCAATATTAAAGTCCAGTCTGAAGCTGAACTGCTACTTTAAAATTTGGAATCCATAGATTATGAGACTAAATAAATGTAAATTTAATTCTGATCAGAGCTGAACAGTCAGGTTCCTCTCTGTCTGCTTTCTTCACGCAGAGCTGGGGCTGAGTCTTCAGTGTCCATAACAACAACTTTCTCTGCAAATGGTGTCCTAATTCTGTCTAAAACTGTCCTGGGGGACTTTGACAGTTCATCTGAGCTCTTTTTGCTATTTCTCTTTATCTGTTCCCCTTTATCCAAAATTCTTTTCATGATGCCAGTCTGTTGGAAATACAGTTTTGATGGATTATTTGAATATTAGTTACTGTTTGAACAATTCCAGCTCTGTGCTTCTTGGGTTACTGCTGAGGTTGTTGAAGTACTCAAAAAATCATTCAATCTTTTATATACATATTCATAGAGATTCTTATATTTAGAATATTCTATATAGGTCTCTAGCACTTAGCTGATATGAATCATCTGATCATTGTTTTTAGATGAATGGAGAATGTATTTCCATTTCTTTTCCCTTCTCCCCTGTCCCCAGACATTCAAAATTGGAGAAACTCAGTTTTCTTAGAGAATGCCTACAGTCTGAGGATTGGGCTGTCTTCTTGGGAAATCATTGTGTCAGGGAGAGGAATTCAAAATTTCAGTGGAATTAGAAGCTGATTGTCTAATTTTCCAAAGGGTTCTGGAAGCACTGGAGTTTTAGGACAGCTCTTTTCACATCCAAGTTTCCTCCCGGTTTGTGTGTTAAGAAATCCAGTGTGATAAGATATTTTGAGGTCATCTTTCACATAGATCTGTACTAGGTGGAGACAAGGTGGCAGAAGAATCTTGCTGCCTGTACCCCTGGAGCTGCAATCATACTAGTCTTGATATCAAGTGTGGTTTTATATCACTTGTGCCAGAAACAGGAATAGCTAGGAAATTTTAAGGCAGCTCATGAAAACTACATGTTTTGATATTGTTGAATTTCAGCAGTACTTCTAAAGAGTTTTTTATTTGCCTGAAAGTCTCTTGTGATGTATCCCAAAAATTACCTCTGGGTTTACGCTGGATACACTTTTTTGGTTTGGGTTTGGTTTTTTTTTTTTTCTTACAGCTAATTATTTGTCTAGGAATAGAAAATTTGTTTGCAGTGTGACAAGTTTTTTTATACTTTGCNTATTCCTGTCTGCAGTTTAATGTTAGCATTCCTGTAATACCTGGAGAGATATATTTGCTGTTTTCTTTTTAACTTGATATTTAAATCTGATTTCACACATCATATTATTTAATATGATATAGTTACCTAAGAGAAATGATTAGATAGAATTTCATAACTTATTGAAGTAAATTATTACCTAGCATAAATTTTAAAAAAATTTGCTGTACATAATAGTATGTAACTAAAAACTCCGGCTCTAGTGGAAAAATAAACATTATTTTCTTTCCTTTTTCTTTAATATTGATGACATCCAGGGACTCTATAATTATTACCTATGTTTGGAACATAGAGGAAAATATAACCCCTATTCACCAAGACAAATACAAAAGGGACACAGAAGAAACTGTTTTTAGGGATGAAATTATTCTCATCATTGGCATAAGTAATAAGCCATTGGAGAATATAATCTGTTTAACCATTGTCAAGTTTTTGTAAACATGACAGAGATAATCTTTAAGAGTGGTTTGAAGACAAGGACAGCTGTCATTTTGTGAATACTCTGTTGTTGTTTTTGTTGTAAATGCTACAAATGATAGCATTACTGAAAACAGAGATGGAATATATTACTTGATTGCTCATCCTTTTAGTACTTTGCTTCTCTCAAGGTCCAAGTCCCCAAAGTATGCTTTTGGGGAACATATGTCATCTGCCAAAAGCCATTTGAAATCTGAAAGTACAATAATGTTTTCCTTTACTTCGTTTTTCAAAAGTAAAACATTTACATTTAGGGTGAAATTCTCCTTTTAAATATAGTATAGTCTGTGACACTAAGTTTGTTCTTTTTCCAAAGAAATTCAGCTGGTTTTCAACATTTGGCTATAAAAGCTATAATAAAGGCATATTTTCAAGCAATAGAGATTTCTCTAATTACTTGAAAACTAGAATGACTAGAATGGGATCACCAGACCAAAAATTTGAAAATATTTTGTTTTCCAATAAAAAGAAATTCTTAGCAGGATTTTCTGCTAATTCCTGCAAGTGTCTTGTGTCCATGATAGGAAAAGAGGGAATGGAATAGAGAGAGGGGGAATGGCTTTAAGAGAAAAGACGATATGTTTAGATTAGGTATGGGAAGAAATTTTTGGCTCTGATGGTAGAGAAGCCCTGGCATAAGTTGCCCAGAGCAGCTGTGGGTGCCCCATCCCCAGAAGTGTTCAGCTGGATGGAGCTGTGAGCAAGCTGGTCTGGTGGAAGGTGTCTCTGCCCATGTCAGAAGGAGTTGAAACAAGGTGGTCTTTAAGTTCTCTTCTGACTCAGATGATCAAACCAAAGTCACTCATTCTTTTCCGGATAGAAGTAGGATGAACTTCTGTCTGGGCAAGTTGCAGTGAGTGCTATTGAAATGCACATTCTGCAATCAGAATATTACCTAAAATGTTTAACAAATTGAGTCAGTTGTGTATTTTGCAAGCCCAGAATGTCTTGGGGCAAGGATACCTGCAGTGCAGTGGGAGTAAAAAGAAGATATTCTCCTGCCTGCTGCTTTAGACACAAGAGAGATGTAACCCAGCTCTTAGCTAATTGTGTAGTATAAAAATATTTTCAAGATAACTCACCTGAACAGGTGACTGAAATCGAGCTCTATTTGTGTCTAGAGTATTCCTGATAAATAGGAACTAGACTTCTTTTTTCTTTTTTCTTTTTTTTTTTTTTCTTCATTTTCATCTTCTGTCTGCATGTAAGACATGCAGTTTTTCTAGCAGAGTCCTGTCCCTGGAATATATACTTTGCTTTAAGGGCAAAGGTAGTGGATTATAGCTCTTCACTGTCAACTACTATTTGTTTTCCACTAGCTTCACCAGAAATGTCACCCCCCCCAAAAGTTCCTTACTTAAATTTTATTGTGAAAATAATATTTCTTGTTTTTTCCCAAGCCTGATGTACTTTTGAAGTTATTTACTCTTAACTTCAATAGGAGAAAAAATTCACTTGCTCAGGTTTGTTCTTTTCAAAAAGTATGTTATATTAAGACCTATCTATGTTTGACTCACTCTATGAGATATGTATTTGTCCTTTCCAGAGAGCATGTTAAATTAAAACATATCTAGGTGTGAATGTATATAGAATATCTGTGCATAAAGCCTTATCCATATGGTAAGGTGCTTTATCATACTTTGAGTTGGAGCCTGGCTATGTGAACCATAAATCCATAAACCATGTGGCCATAAATCCTTCCACTGATTATATCAAATGCTTCAAAAAAGGTGTTCAGGCCAAGTGAGAGCACTGACTTCTCTTGGTAACTCACAACCTTATTAGGATGCCAGAGATGTAAAAACATGCCAATACATCCAAGCTGAGAAGAGCATCTACTCATTTATTAATGATGCATTGCACTGTCCTAGAGGCAGCCAGCATTCCCACTTTCATAGCAGAGCACATGACCACAGTAAGGCACAGAAAGGTACAAACCCCTCAAGGCAAGCAATTGGGGGGAAGAAAAGGGAAATATTTTTCTGAGATTATCTGCAGGGAGTGAGGTGTCCTGCCACAAGATCAGCCAGTTTGTTTTTATGATGCGACTGAGGTTTCAGATAATTCCAATAATATTCAATTTGGTTAAAACTGAGCCTCTCAGATAATCAGTAAAATCAATTCAAACTTATAAATTTTATAGATTTTGTGCCTCCCCAGCCTGGTTATAGTAATTGATCTCAACTCTTGACTTCGTTTAGCTGAATATATGTTGATGATATCATTTTAAAGTAGTGGATATTTTCCTGAGCCTTTCAGCAGATAGATGTTTCAGAGCTTTAAGCACTTTAAATACTTCACATGGTACAAAAATGTCCAGTACACAAGCTGATTCTGCCCTGCCTTCACAAGGTGGTTTAAAGTGTCAACATAGATGCTAATGAAACAAGTTACTGGTACAATAAACAACATTTTAATTGCCTGCTATTCATTTTTTAACTCTAGGGTGAAGCTAAACTTCTAAACTACAATATAGGCATCACATACAACTACCTCTGAAATATTTAATTAAGTTTAAAACATCAATGCTCTGAGTTTCAATATGTTCAGAGAAGTCCAATAATAGAAACGGAGAAACTTGAAATAACAACCTGTTACTTTCTGAGAGCTTCTCTCTATCCTCACTGATGAGATTTACAATGTAGTAACGCTGCAATTTCATCATTATTTTGTAATCTTAAATGAGTGTCTCATGTTAGTGCGGGCAATCACAATAGCTACTTGAATAGGATTTGCTGAGCAAAGCTGCTTGTGTTGCAAAAGCAACTAGAGGAACACACAAGCAAAAAAATCCATTGTGCAAAGTGTTTACTTTCCCATCAAGTTTACAGTGAGTCTTGAGAAGGGAATTTAGTGAGGACTTCACCCATGCTAGCACGATGTCAGCACATTGTCAAAGCAGGAAATAATTCCCTAATAGCCACTTAAGGCAAGTTCAAAACCAAAGGGGATTGGTAAAAACAACACTTATTTAATGTGGAATGCTATCACATTCCTATGGAGTGAAAAGAAGTTCTCTTGGCTTTGCAATGCCTACTGCTCCTGTGGTCTCTTAGCCTAGGAGAGGACTTGAAGTGGGAGAAGAGTGGTGTCTGGTTGGCAGATGATACCTCATACTCAAAAGCTGAGCCCCAGGGAGACAGAGTTCTGCAGTTTCCCTTCCTTTAGAGGTGGCAGCTTAGGTGATGAAGGCAGAAAAAAGTCACTGCATCAGATTGTGTGTGTTTGCATTTGGACATGCTTGTCTTTAAAATTACCCAATAGTACTTTCTTTTTTGAAAAATAGGGTTTCCTCATCCCCATCCTAAAGCCAGGTTGGATGGGGCCCTGAGCAACCTGATTTACTGGGTGGCATCCCTGCCCATGGAAGGGAAATTGAAACTAAGATGATGTTGGAGATCCCTTCTAACCCAAGCCTTTCTATGATTCTTTGATTTAGGTTAAAATCTGCCTGAAGGTGTCTCCCATTTAAAAAAAAACAAGATTGTAGATGCTATACAAGTATTATTGTTAATGACGTAGCACTGATGCCTCTTCTGTTCTATTTTAATTCCAGATTCTTAACAGCAAACATATTATCCTCTTTTTTATTTGCAGATTTTTGAAGTGGTGTGAAGAAAGAGTGAGAACTGTTATAATCCTTAGAGCCTTATGGATATTCTTTAGCTGTTGAAATTATAACCCAGTTCCACTCAAGTCCTACTAAAGTCACAATCCAAATTTTCTTCTCTGTAAAAGATTCTTTTTGGATGCTTGGTATTTTTTAAGTCAGTGATTCTTGAAACTTCATTTTAAATTAAACTTTATGTGTAAAATAAGTAAAATCCTAAAGAAAAATGACACTTTTTTTCTCACAAACACCATTAAAAATATATTCAATTATTGCATCTTGATTTTTATAAATATGAAAATATGTTCTGATTTCAGATAGAAGTTAGCATGTGCTACTTACTGTTGCATTCAAACATTTGTTTTCTCACATTATATTTATCAGCTGTAATTATTGTTGCAAACATAATGTTGTGTTGTAGCTGCAGGGACTGGATGGTGATTATGTACCTGGATATGGTGATGGAGCTGGAAATGCAGCTGGTCTGCCCTGGACCTGTGTGGGTGCTCTGATGGAACAGTGTAAGGCAATGTTAGGATTTCATCATCACACCACACTGCTGGCAGGATCTTTCTAGCATGATGTAAAGCTTGTTAACTCCTTTTTTGGATAAAAGAGGAGGCACAGCAGTGACTCTAGAGGTTACATCTTAACACAGTAAAGAACCTGAATTTTTTTGAAATGAACAGGTTTTACTTTCATTTTCAACTCATGGAAGTAAAATTGAATTTTATTTATACAACCAGTATTTCTGTTACTGAGAGCACTTCCTATTAATTCCTCAAAGATAGCAACAGCTAAAATGAGGGATGATGAAAATTTAGAGGGAGTTTTCTTGCTTTGTAGGCAGTTTTACTTGCTAAAAGAAGTACCTAAAAAGCAGGTTAAAAAAAAAAAAAAGAGCATCTTTATTTTATAAATGCAATGACAGGATAAGGCCCTTAAGGATTTTAGTTATTTGAGGATCACCTCCTGAAAGTACTTTCCTAAATCAAGCATAATTTTGCCAGTTAGGAAGCACTGCACACAATTATAATATATGCAATCAGGAAATACTATTAAAAAAAGAAGGAAAAAGAAAAAGGAAAAAAAGTTTTAAAGCTTAAGTATCAGAAATCTTGCTACATTTCCAATCTGAGTACTAAAATACTTCTTTTTATAGAGTTAGTTATAGATAAATCACTGCCTGGTCTTAGAAGCTGATTTTTGTGTATTACAATGCAGCAGCTTCCACAGCTAAATACTCTACATGAACCTTCTTAAATAAACCTATGTAGAAACTTAAAAGGGATGAAAACCCCTTTTATAAAGAGGATGTGTGGTTTTTGTGAACTATGGATATGAAGACAGTACATGAGATAGCATGCTTACAGGTGATTACAGCAGATATTTTTGACCACCAACTCTGAATGAATACATAAGGGATGGTAAGAATGTGTTAAAAATGAGATCAGTGTATTTTTTGAGCTATTCAGAGGTGTTTTATGTTGATCTAGGTATTGAAGAGATGAATATTGCTTTCAAAAATAGAAGATTGTGAATATTGGAGTTGTTCTGATCTCTTTCCACACTTTATCTGCTCCTTTGCTCTCCCCTCCATACTTATATTGACATTAAGCTCTCCACAACTTGTTAAAAAAAAACAAAACAAAAACAAAAACAACAAAAAAAACCCCAAACCAAAACAAACAAAAAACCCAAAAAAACACCCAACAAAAAAACTATAATAGGAGTCTGCAGACACACAATGGAGACACAGTATTTAAGTTTCAGATTTGAAAGTCCTGGAAAATTCATGAGGTAGAAAAGGGGAAGATTGTTTATTTGTTATTTCACAGCTGGAAATGCAGGTTTTCAGAAGGAGCAAACATTGACAAGAAACAAACTCCAGTCTTATTTGAGTGTGAGAAGGCAATAGGTAATCACTGCTAAATTTAAACTACACAATCATTACTGTTTTAATAGTCTCTCAGTTAATTTTCAGCTTTTGAGATAGAATGGGTGGCAGTTTTAAGGAAAGAACGGGGTACAGAGAAAGAATAAATGACAGGCTGAATTTAATAGCTGAAATTATACTTTGATATTACTTTTAAAAAAACAGGTTGTTGATAGAACATTGATTTTAGCTCAGAGAAGTAATTTCAAACAGCTGAAAAGAGATCTTTTGAATACACCTTCAGCCCTTGGTTTGATTTTGAATGTGCAAATGGATATGAAAAGGTGTCTGCTGTTAAAAAATCTCAGAAAGCTTTGAAAAAATGCTAGCAATTTCCAAGAGGACACATAAAAATATAAGCAATTAAGGTGGCTTTATAGGTATTTCCAGTTATTTAGCATCTGGTAAGTACAATAGGCTTTCTTTGTAATACCAGATTTACTAGTCTTTCTTACAAACATTATTTTAGTGGGTTTTTTTTACAGCTGTTTTTGTTTCTGTTGGTGTACTTGCTGCATTTACATATCAGGAGATGTAGGGACAAAAAGAGATCCTGGTGGAAGTGGGGATCTTGGTTATGCTAAAGTGAATATCTAAATTCTTCTTTGCTAAGAGAAGGAGGTGGGGAACAGGACATAAGAATCAAACTAATAGTCCAGAAGGACTTCAAGAGTCCATCTGACTAACTTCAGTAGCTCAAAAAATGTGTTATTTGCATAGTTTATTCTATTATCAGGACATGGAGACTTAATGATCTCATTTTCAAACCAAATGAACTATCTCTTATTATACTTATAAGCCATTTCAGAGGGAAAAAGCTCTTTATGCCTGCCAGAAAACACAATTGACTTTTAATTAGAGAAGAATCAGAGTTGAAAATGATGTAACTAAAAGCGAGAGATTTTAATTCAAATTATATATCCTTATGACAGGTAGGAACAGGTAGTCCAGTCTCTTACACTTCTGTTTCAGTTTTATTGATCAAATTTGAAGAGAAACCTTCTTTGTACAGAAAATGACAATGTAGGTTAATGGTGCTTGTGGTTTGTACAAGAAGCATTTCACCCAATCACAACTGCCAGCATTAAAATAAAAACAACAAAAAAACCAAAAACCACTAAAAAACCCCAAACAAACAAACAAAAAAACCACCCCCCAAAAAATCCCACCAAAACCCCCCCAACCAAACAAACAAAAAAACCCCACCAACAAACCAGTAAAAAATCTCCACTGAAAAACAACTAAAATAATCAGAGAATTAAAGCCTATCATTAGGTGATCTATAGAACATTCTCCACAATTTCCTTTGTGCTGAGTCACTAGAAGATGTGAGAAGTGTTTCAGCTTGGATTTCTTGTCCTGAAATAAATAATGCATTCTGCATAAATTTTTTTTATATTAAAAAAATTGCTTTTCTCATCCAAGAAATGAGTGAGACACTAATGAAATACTTAATTAGTGGTCAGGCATGTAAATTGGTATCTTATATAGAATGCAACATATTTTATTCTTTTTTCTTAGTAATATTTTTTTAAAGTGCTGCTTGATAAGTCTATGAAAGTACAAATATATGTATGGAGAAGTATAATTTTATAAATATTAATTAAAGTAAAAATTAATTTTTGGAAATCAATAAATTTAAGGAAGAAAATTATCTACTTCAATCTGTTAAGTATACAGAACAGCCTTTGCTAATTAAAAAAAAAAAAAAAAAAGTTTCCCTACAATTTGTATTAATTTATCTGGAAGCTTTCACAAAGAACAAATAGAATGAAAGTCTGAGGCACAGCAAATAACCTCCTTAACATCTACAGAATTATATGGAAGAGCTTTTGAAAGAGTCCATTACATTGTATTTCACTACACTATTTTACATATTTTCTAGAAGCATTCAATTTTACGTAATGGTTTAGTTCAATCTCCAGGTCAAGATGATGCCAAATCTATTCTGATTCAATGCAAAGAAAGGCAAAGCAAAAATCCCCTTATCATCAGCTCCTGTAGGACTGGAAAAGTCTCAAAGTTCAAAAGTCACTGTGTTTCTTGTAGCAGGATAATACAACTGGGAGAGATGAAGTCATGAACTCATATGTGCTATTAAGAGAAGTAATGTTTTCCAAAAGATCATCAGATTTGAACTAATACATGTAAAGGAAGAATATCAAACAAAGTCATTTTGGTGACAAAGTGGTTGACTCAGGGAAAAGGATTATGAGGTTTAACAAAATGCAAAGAGCAGTAAATGGTTGGGGTTTTTTGTTTGTTTGTTTTTGGTTTTGGTTTTATTTTTTTAAGGGAAAATCCTTATTTTCAATGAAATTAAGCAGCTAAGAAGAGGAATGAAAGAAAAGAGATACTAGAGAGGAAAAAAGAGTAAATGAAACTGCACATTTAGAAATGGGTAGACAAACAGAAACACTATTTTCTTTATTACAACATGGCATTTAATATTTTGATTTATTAAAGTTCTTGATAGATATCTTAATTATATCTGTCATGTGGGAGGGCTTTGCTCTCATGACAGAAGAGCAAGGATGATTAGGTGGCTTTCAGTCTCAGTGTCATCAGTATATAATTTAAACAATAATTTTTTTACTCAGCAGGATGTGTGGATAGGGATAAAATGCTTATTTCACGAATTTAAAATCATAATGATTCATATAAATCCTTTTTTTTTTTTCACATAGGTTACATGAACAGTTTTTTGGGGTTAAATTTTTTTTTTTAGGAAAAGCTTCTGCTTTTTGTAAAAGTGCCTGCTATTCCTTGGGGATTTCTTGGTATCATCTGCATTTTGGAAGCATTTAACAACCCCTTCTTTGCTTTGTTTGCCATGTAATTTGGATTTGTAATTTCTCTGAAGCTTTCTCAGTCCACTTGCAGGTTCTGTCATATTCTTGACAGCCTTGGCTTTTCTTCCTCATGTCTTGTGGTTTTGTCACATTTCTTGCTTCATTCTGTTTCCCCGGGGTCTATCCAGCTGTTTCACTCTTGTTTCTACAGATAGTGAGTGGGAATTAATGCAGGTCCTGCATTCTTCCTGTCAGAATCACCTTTCGTCCCTTGTTCCGCAGCTGGCAGATGTCTGGCTTAGTCTGGGAATTGCAGCACTACAGCATCATCCTGAGCACACAGCACACAGTATTTGGCTCCTGTATACATGTGGGGACACAAATTTAGGCATTTATAGAGCACCAAAGTCCATTTGGTTATTGTATTTTGATACAGCATGTGGTTTTAGCACACAATACTGCATGTATGTGTTGCTGCCTGTATCAGTTCCTGTCCTGCTGATGGCTTTAACCCTGACTGTACATCCAGATGTGCTCCAAATAAAGGGAGGTTTGGTGTTAGATCCTGTCCAGCTGTTTACATGTGGATTTCAGGCCATGCCCAACACTTCATAAGAACATTTTAGTTACTTACATGGGTGACTCATGCTACAGTGTCCTCTCTACTGCCACCAGGGTCTTCCAGGCAATCATCTATACCCATATGAAGCTGTGATTGCTTTTTTTTTCTTNCTTATGGAATATTAAGACCATATATCTTGACCTTACCTTCTCTTGGAATTTCTATCAGCTGAACAGAACTGAAATCAGGAGTGGTAGCTATATTTGTTCTTTTCTATATATTTTCTGTCCTTCCTTTCTCTTTCTTCTAATTCTTTCTCCTCAGAATTTTTGAGTAACTTAAAATCAAACAGGCTTAGAATTTGCAAAGTTGAATGGGTCAAGATAATGCTTTGAGAAATGTTTTTTTGTAGAACGAATGCTACTCTTTTAGAGAAATTTTTTGCCAAAGTTTTCTGATTTTCTAACATTCATACAAAAGTTTTTATTGTTGTTCTGAACTCTTGAGAATATCCTGTCAGTATTTCTCCCATGCCTCTAACTCAGGGTACATGAGAAACCGTAAAGCCCTGTTAAATGTTTTGGGGCCTTAAAGGACTCTACGTGACTTCTGTGTGTATGCTGCAATCTAGACTTTCTCCCAGCCATTCTAACATTTTTAACAGCCATTTTCCTGTTTGTTTCTTTCAGAAAGATTTTTAAATGGTAATAAATAAAGCAGGAATGTGCATAGATATTTATCTTCTCTGAAATAGCATCAAGAAATCTTTTTATTATGAAGCATGTTACTGAAGGAAAAACTTGCTAGAAGAGATAAAGCAACACGCCACTATTTGGGGATGTGGAATACTTTCATCATATAAGCGGAGGGCTGGGCATCTTATTGGGTAAACAGACTCATCAGAAATGTGTGAAATCAATTATACTTGAAAAGGTAATAACAGGAGGGAAAAAAATGTGAGACTACATTGTTGGTGTCTCTGTTATGCTGGAGAAGCAAAATTTTTCTTCTTAATGATAGGCTTTGTCACTTCAAACAAAAGGGCGTAGCTGATTTAAACCCTGAAAGTGTTTTCTTGTTTGTTTAGTTATAGCCATTCCATATTACCGTTTTAAGACCTGGATCATTCCTTTGAAAATTTTTACTAGAGCCATTTTCAAAGCATTATAGATCTCATCATACATCCACTAAAGGTGATGTTCACATTTCTTGAAGATTTGGAACAGGCTCAATGAGTTTCTTTCCAGAGCCATTAATAGACAGTTACATTGTATATTTTATATTAATTCATCCAGTCACAATATAATGCACAAAATCAATTTGTCAGATTGTATAATAGCCTGTGTATTATTTACTAATTTGGTTTTATACTTTAATTATTTTTTATACTCTAGGAATGCCATTTCAAATGAGTAAATAATATTTAAGATAGAATGGATTTTTTGCCTATCATTAGATACATTTAAATTTTTATTAAAATGATAAAATCTTATAATCAAATATTCCACATGAAGTTCAGTTTTGCATATTATATATGGCAAAACTCTTGTATTTTTTCCAATTTAAATTACTGTGTCTATTTAGGAGAGATTGATTTAGTATTAAAGAATGTAAGGTATGAAATACCTCACAACAATGTGTATATTTATAAGTGTTTTTTTTTTTAATTTTAAAATTTGTGTTCTTGTTATTTAACTTGGAGTGTCTGTGCCTGTTATTCCTATGCATTAAAAATTCCTGAAAATATTAGTGGAAGAAAGTTTTTTAGTCTTAGTCATCCCACAGGTCAAAAGTTTATGAACTGGCCTGGGTGTTCTTTGAAATATCCAAGCTGCAAATGGTCTCAGTGGTATCCACATTTAAAAGAAATAGCAGCAAAAAAGGGTGTTTATGGTTCACTGTTTTCCTGCAAATTTAAGGGAAACTGTGTTGCTTATAGTCTCAACTGATATTGCAAGTACTATTTTCAGGATATGCATATTTTCTAATTTCTACTTTCTTTTTGCTGGTCTACAAACCCAGATGGTAGCTAATCAATAAAGTGAAAAGGGAAGAAAGAAAAGGCAGTCTAGGCTCTTCCAGTTCTGTGGTCATTAAAAGGTACGCTACTAAGAGCAAGTGGGGCAGTGTGAATATGACATGCAAGGTTTGCATAACCCACTGCTAATGCAGTTTGGATGGGATGTGGAACCTCAAAACCTGAGACAAACTGAGCGGACGAGCAAACCTGAAATGCCACTAGGAAATTGCTTAGACCAGTCAGTATTCTACTGCGTCTTATCCCTTCATCTTGAACCAGGGATAAAAGCTCCAAGGAATCTCCTCGACATTCTTTCATGATTCCTTGATTCTCATTGATGGTGAAACTTCCATAAGAAACCCAAATGGTATTGCTCGGTGACTGCAGTTTCTTAGGAAGTAGCATGGCAGCTGGAAAACTGATTATTGCAGTAAGTGATTGCATTCAGCTTGCTCATTCCAGCTTCTGGAAACCTGTACCAATATTAGTTTGAAAGCCACTGAAGTGTGTGTCCTATACCTGTATCCTGGTGACGATACTAACATTTCTCAAAACACCAAATAAACACCTGGAGCATATGAACACAGTGATAGCAACCAAACTGGGCATGGAGGAGGCGTGCAAACTCATAACATGGTGCATATTGTTGCTGCAGTTTCTGTGACATTTCATCAGGAGAAACAGCATGAGAGAATGCCATCAATCAACACAAAGATTTTAATACTTGATGGATTGAGCAGTAGCAGTTGAAAATGTAAAATTACAGCTCATTTTCAAGCTGCTACTAATTGTAAATCAAACTCTGAAGTGTTCTGTTGGAACTGTAACTGTGGATGCGTATCCTTATTGTTTTTTGCCGCTTTCATTTTGATAGGAAAATATATCATAAAATTTTGATTTTTAATTTATTTTTATTACCAAATGTTTATTATCACATTTATAATTTTGACTCAAGCATCCTGGAAGAGAAATTTTATTTTTAATGGTTATTCAGTAAAGGAGATTAAATCAACCTTAAGAGTGTACTTTGCTTAATTTCAATCATGTTTTATTGCTCAGAATATATTTATAAAGATATGCATGATTATATTAATCATTAAAAATTATGTTACCAAGGAAATGACTTAGTGAACCTTTTTTTCAATACATATTTGCTTTGAAATATTACCAAGTGGGGGCCAAAGGGCCCAAGTATGAGATTACTCAATTAAGTAGGAACTTTTCTGAAGAATAATGCAAATGTTGTGAGATATTTTTAAAAATACATAGAAAATAAGAATACTCTTTAATGACATTTAGACGTCAATAACAGCAACAGGCTGTGAACTCTCTGAAGGAAAAAGAATTGCACTTTTCAGGTATTGGTGAGTAATGCTGCGATGCTAATAATTTTAAGCCATTCAAACAAATCCACTTTTAGCTTAAGTAAGTTGACCGTCTGCTATACTGACAGATATTGGAATAAATCTGAATGACACCTTGTTGACCTTAAGCAGTATTTTATTTTAAGCATCTTGGGTGGTACTTAACATCCAATTGAGCACTTGTGGTTCATGGACAAATCTGAGAGGTTTGAAATTTGGAAAAGAAAGGGCTTTTCAGTCCAGAAATTTGTTTTGTTGGTTGGTTTTGTTTGGGGATTTTTTGTGTTTTGTTTGATTTTAATTTTTTGGGATTGTTTGTTGGTTTGTTTGTTTGTTTGTTTGTTTTCTGAGACTGAGAAAGAGAAGAAGAACAGAAAATGCAGAGCAGAAAATTCAGTAGTCAGCAATGGTTTTGAGACAACGAAAGAGAATGCAACCACTTTTAGGTACTTTATTGCTTCCTTAGGTTCTGCTAGCAAATATACTATGAAGATGTGTTTGAGCGCATGATTATGATCCCAGCTAATTGTTGGCATTAAGTTTGGGCTGTAAAGGTGTTAATGATTAGTCAACAGTTGATCTATATATACAGTTGCTTTAATTTTAAGGCATCACACTCTCAAAAACCCCTGCAAGTTAATGCACTGTGAAAAGACTCAACTAAGCAAATAAATAGTTATTTCAGATAGTTTTCAAGAGATCTGCTGTTTTCAACCATTATGTAGAATACTGAAATAATTTAGTGAGTTTGGAGAGGTATCAACATGACAGCCATATCCAATTGTTTTACTAGACATCAGTGTGACTTTACTGTTTCCCTGCAGATGAAGAAATTTTGTCATGAATAAAAAAACCAGTGACAAAATTTTATCTGAAGAACAGGTGCTTGATAATGTGAACATAAACCAAAATAATAATGATACCAGCATATCCTGAAAAGACCAAGGGTCAATGTTACAAGAAGTGGAAAAACCCAATAATTTTGTTACATAATACGATGTTACAAGAAGTGGAAAAGCCCAAAATGTGCTGAAAGTTTTCCTTCTAAAGCTGAGCACAGACATTTCATAATGAAAGTGCTAGCTCAGTCTGCATTTTAAAAGAACTAAAATTACTCCTCTGCAAACTCATAAACAATTTGTTTAACATGTTATTTTCCTTGTGGTCTTTTTTTACAAAGACTAGTCTATAGTTTTTTAAGTTCCTTTGTTTTAACATCAGCTGGACAGACCTTCTAGGTGTTATCCAGCTCTCTGTTCTGCTCTCAGCAATATCACCTATCCATTTTATAAACAGATCAAAGATCCTCTGATTGTTATTCCATCCTGTTGAGGAACTTCATTGCTGCAGAAATTAAAGACATTCCTCTTACAGCCAATTTTTTTTTTTCCCCATGAGGTGATTTTCCAATTTGAGAAGTATTTCTTCCTCATGTTTTAGACTCCCAAATTATTTATGAAGAACATATATGTGCCTTCACAGACTGTGTTTGGTAAGGGAAGCATAATTTTAAAAACCTAATTATTTTTTTTCTTAGCAGAATTGCTATTTTAGGTCTGAGTTTTATGAACCTCTATTGATATAGCTATGCTGAATACTTAAAGGTAGGTTCCAGGTCCAAGCAGCTCAAGGAATATCTTAAACCAAATCATTCTCTATACTGGTAAATCTGTGACAAAAAAAATTTTTGGTGAGGGAATTCAAAGCATTTTGAAAACTTTGATAATATAATAACTGTTCTGCATGATTTGAACATTTTGTCATATGGATTGATGTAGCTCTTCCAACTGCTTTTGTCTGGTGATTCCTGTTTCTCTGTCCTTTGAGTGAAACAGATCTGACCGTAAAGGTGTTTGCAGTTCCTTTCAGGGTATGGCTTGTTCTGCCATTGGTTTGTAATCATTGCTGTTAATGACATGATTCTTTATGCTATTGCTTGTGGAGTTAACCTCTACATTAAGGTAGGTGAGATTCTGTCACAAAGAAATCTATTTAAGCGCCCTAAGTCATATGACTGAGATAATACCTTTGTTGTAATACAGTGTAATCAGGAATCTTATGAACAGGTTTGTTATGAAGTGAAGCCAAACTTGAAAACAAGTTATTATCATCTCGTGTTTCTTTGTCCTGTGTTTGGAGGAGAACTAAGCAAAGGCACGTGAACAGTACTATTTGGGGAGGTTTCTGTACTAAACCCCTTAATCAGAGGTATATTTTGTGCTCAACCTAAAAACTTTCTCCCTCTCCAGTGCCTGTGTGGAGGTGACAATGTTTTCCATCTTCCAGTCATGGCTGTGACTTTGTGTGCTTGCTCTCTGTTCCCTGTGGCTACCTGTGATTCTATGCTAGATATATGTTATTGAAAACTATTGGAACACTTTCAGGACTGTATTTCTCATTTTAATTAGTTGCTGTCATTTTTCACACTGCTAGTAAATGGAAACTTCACAATACAACTGTCAGTCATGCTGTTTCATCTCAAAGCCAAAAGCAGGACAAGAACAAAAGAAGTTTTGGTTTTTGATAGGCAGAAAGTATGTCTGAAACCTGTCTTTAGACAAAAATATGGTGTTCTCTTACTGGTGGATTTCTGTGCTCCTTTTCTGTCTCCATAGAGAGTGCATGTAAGATAATATATATTATCCACTCTGGGATAAATATTTGTCTTGTTCTAAATTGTTGCATCAAGAAACTTGACTCCCAATCTTCTATTTATAAACTCAAAGTCTCTAAGGAGAACTTAAGTTGCAGTGGACTTAATGCATATGCAAACTATTGGAAAAAAAAAAAAAAAGCAAAAAAGGTCAACCTAATTCCTATGAAATCTCTTTGCAGAGGAAATTGAAATAAAATAGCTATTTTGTAGAACTATTATGAAAAAAGGTAAACATTTAAGAAAGAGTCAAATTTTTATAAATTTATTTTAAAATTGCTATTATTATGTAATGAAAAAAAATAGTGAATATTATACCATAAACTCCCAA
The DNA here is from genome assembly GCA_013396955.1 of Regulus satrapa. NCBI lineage: Eukaryota > Metazoa > Chordata > Aves > Passeriformes > Regulidae > Regulus > Regulus satrapa. Next base: position 42,174 of record VWZN01013777.1, read on the forward strand.
CACACATTTGAAGGAGGGAAGAGAGGTGAAAGCTGATGGTATCCAAGCAAAGTGAAGTGCAGGACAGTTTAGCTTAACAATTACCTCTAAGAACAGCTCCTCTTAATAACCTAACACAGTTTCTTTAATGCATAACTATACAGAGAGTATGCATAAACAGTGAACTCAATGGCCTTTTTAGCTGGTTTCAAGGTTTTCCTTAAAAGATTGGAAATATATGCAAATCCCTGTCTATATTGAGATAGACTGTGCTAAACAAAGATTAAAAATCCTTTTTTTTTTNTTTTTTTTCTGGCTGTCTAGAAGAAAAGCTGGAAGTGAAACCTGCTGGTACAAATAGCAGGATGAACAAAGGATATGTACCAGAAAAAAGGAAGTCCTTTTCTTACTACTGCAAATATAACTTTTTCCTATTAAGTATTAAATTGACTTAAAGGTAACACTCATTTTAAAACATTCAACATCTGTTAAAGTCTGTTGTAGTCATCAAATAATTCTTACTGCTATAAATTTAAAAAAATCAAGCATAAATTCGTGATTTGGACTTAATACTTTACAATAACAAGTAACTTAACCTTTGGATTAATGCTGTGGTCAAACAGGAGTATAAAACAAAACAACTTTAAATAAAAGTTACTAAAAATGGTAGAATACTTCTTCCTTACACACCTTACTAGTAAAACTAAAGAGAAGTGTAAACCAATATATTTTTCATTGAAGCTAGGCATGTCCTCAGTCCAGGTTAAAGAAAAGATAAATTCAAAATTATGAATTATCAGTATGATTAAAATTGATAAATTAAAAACAGATTAGGGGGAAATCTTAAGGCAAAAGAAATGCATTACAAGAAAGACTTGTTGAGTTCAATGTTTACAAATGCTCTCTGCATCTTTATGCATTTAGTAAATGGTGATAGGTCATAAAGAATATATATACACATGAGAACAATTATGTAAGGGTATCTAGGAGCTAAGACACAACATTTTTTGTAAAACCACATGACAACACCAGAGCTCCCCAAGCCAGAAAATACATCCCATTTTAAATAGGCAAGTTCTGTGTAAAAAACTGCCGCCAAAGCAAAATGAAAAATCCTCTGAGTCAAAAAAATGTTATGAGATCTGCAGTTCCATGAAAAAGATGCAGGAAGACATGATGTATTAGGTAGCAGAACTTCAGGCCTGATAAGAAGAAATAATAATTGAATCTCTCTATAGATGCAGCAGCTCATTCCCACAAAAATATAGAAACATACAAATATTTAGAGCTATCCAGGTAAGTTGCTCAACTTCATCACACAGTATTGCTCTGGAAAAGCTAATTATACCTTAGATTGATTAGTGCAAGGTCATTTTCACCAATTTTTAATCTGGTGTGTGACTCTTCCTTTAGAGGGATTTAAAAAAACCACTACACTGAGTATTCAGCTGAACTACAGTCTGTTCTGGAGAACTTAGCCTAATAAATTTGCAAGAAACAGCAATAGGAAGATCTGATAGAGTAGGAACAGATGAAGTGCTGTCTGCCAATGCTTGGATTTTAGTCAAAATTCTAGTAGACACAGAGACATGAATCCAGTGGAGCAACCTGCAGCTCATCTATTTATCTTCTCTTATTAGAAGCATTTTCAGAGTGTCACTCCTAAAGAGGGAGAACTATTGATCTAAGTAATGACTTTGCAGAGAGTCAGCTAGCAAAAATACTTGTAGTCCATCAGCTGTTCTACACAGACATTACATACAAGAGGAAACATATCTGAAATAATATTTTTCAGTCAATTTGATGGGATATCAGAGTGCTGCATGTTTATGAAAATATTTAATATGCTTAAGTGCCTTTGATTTAGGAATAAAAATCAACTATCTTGTGTTTTGTGCAGTCTGAAATATGGCCTTAAAAGCTGAATGGAGTAAAGAGATTGATGGCCATCAACTCACTGGTGTCTTCTAATATGGGAAATTAAGGAGGTCACAATAAGAGAGAACTGCAAGAGGTCATGGCCATTGCTGAATTCACAAAGGACTGTGACCAGGTCACTGTGCAGGGCCATTTTAAAGAAGAATTCTGCCACTAAAGTGAGGTCTAATGCAAAACCATTGATTGATGCTATTAACTTGAAAATTAAGAATATGTCTGATTGCAGAGAAAAGTGAACACAATGCAAACACAGCTGAAGAATTCTTAGATGTTTTTAGAAAACTTCATAGCCTAGAATAAATATAAAGTTTAGGGGAATAAAGATGGATTTCTAGTGGGAATTGCTAGTGGAAAACGGAAAACATTCTAGCAGCGTGAAGAAGTTGTGTAGTTTTGGGAACAAAGCAAGATAAAAATTTGGTCTTTCAAGAGAGTCCTGCCTTAAGAAAGGGCAGAATTTATGACATCAGGAGGTATTTGAGGGCTACTGTAGCTACAATTTCATTGACAGATTTTTCAGGGGGCAGGGCTGCATAAATCAATTTGAAGAATTTCTTTCTATTTCAAAACATACTTGAACCATAACTTCAGTGGCAAGGATGTGCTTTTATCAATTACAGATATGGAAAAGTGAAATCTATTGTTACACCAAAATATCAATAAAAATATGTTGTGGATTCAGGGACTTTGACCCTCAACTTCTAAACTAAGTGACTCCTCAAACATTTGAGGCAGGAGAGAGGAAAATAGAAACAAAATTAACTTATTTCCACAAAAAACCCCTTATTTCTGGATGTCTCTTTATTCAAACATGAAAACGTGGCATTAACAAAGGTACTTGCTAAAACTTTAAAATGCCAAACACTTATTTTGTTGTCTTTTCCCAAGCTGATTAACTCTGATATTTTATAGAAACAATTTGAAAATTTGAGCCTCTAAGAAAATATATGCTTCCAAAAATAGCCTCTGGTATGCTTAACCATTTTTCTCGCAATGTTTTCTCTTGAAATAAAAATCTTCTGGGAAACTTTTAGTAAATTTTCAAACAGTATGACATCCGTCAGAGCACCTCTCTGGTTTCCAAGCAGGTGTTTGGTTTGCCATGCCAGTAGATGTTATTTGTTCTACTCTTCTATGTCAGCAGTGTTTTGATATATTATATTGTATATTTGATACAACCCCTCTCTATTTCGAGATTCTTCCTTTTCTTAGAATATATGTTTCATAAAATGGTATTCATGGCATCTCTGTAGTTGTATATAAGTTAAAGAATATTTTTGACTGAGAAACATGTTAAAATACATCCGAAAAAAGAAAAAAAATCAAATCACTCACTGCATCTCAGCAATGTGTGTTGTAATTGTACCTCTGTCCTGACTATCTCAGCAATTTCATACTGATTCTGCTGTGTAATGGTTCCCACCCTGTTGCTGAAGAGATGGTCATGGGTGTGTTTTTTCAGGATTTTAGTAAGGTTTTTGGTACTGTTCCACAGAGAGTCATCTGGACAAGTTTCCAACCCATGGGATGAGCTTGTTCATGGTGTGCTGGGTGGAGAAGTTGCTAAGGGGCAGAACTTTATGGCTTGTGGTGAACAGAGCAACTAGTGTCCAGCCACCAGCAATGCTCCTCAGTGTTCAGGTCTAGGGCCATTTCTGCTAAATACACAGCCATAAAATAATTGAATAGTTTGGACTGGAATGGATGTTAAATATTTCCTGGTTCCAACATTCCTGCCATGGACAAGGACACCTCCCGCTAGACCAGGCTGCTCAATGCACTATCCAACCTAGCCTAGAACACTTCCAGGGAAATCCATAGCTTCTCTGGGCAGCCTGCTCCAGTGCTTCACTACCCTCCCAGTGAAGAATTTCTTCTTTATATTGTAACAATTTTCTTCTAGGTATTTATATATTTATAAATGATCTGGATGCAGAACTTGAGTGCACCATTAACAAGTTTTCTGATGATGCCAGTTTGCTGGGGGGAGGTGCTGGTGACTCTCTTGAGAGGGAGGAAGCCTTACAAAGGGTTCTGGATGGATTGGAGCATTGGACTATAAAGTGCTGGTCTTCCTGCTCCCGTAATAGGACACATGGGAAAAGTTCCATACTGCACCAGAGGAGGTTTAGACTGAATTAGGAAGCATTTCCTTGTGAAGAGGGTGGTCAGACACAAGAACAAAGTTTCTAGGTAAGTGGTCAATGTCCTAAGCCTGTTAGGTTTTAAGAGGAGTGTTGTGGTTTGGACGGCATGTATATGCTAGGGAAGACAAGAGTCTCCCTTGAAAATAGAGAATATAAACTCCCTCTAAATTATTATAATTTTGAAATTAATGGGCTTTCAGGCAAAGGGATGGGAATAGGAATGACAGTTCTTTACCACTATGTTTAACAAGGCAAACAAACAACAACTACAGCAGTCAAATCACAAACGGAACCAGGATTTTCCCCTTTGGTGTAGTTACAGTCACAGCTGGCAGGGAGCGCTGGTGTCTCTCTGTGGACAGGGTGGGTGCGGTGATCCCCACACAGCTGCAGCGGTGCTTTGGCACTGGCTTGGGGAACACGAGGCGAATGGCAGCTCAGCCCAGACTGAGCAATGGGATTCCTGAGGCTGAGCAAGGTGTCCAAGAGCCCATGGTGTTGGCTGGAGACCATGGGGGCGTCCAGGCAGGCCTGGGGTGTGGAGTGTTGAAGGGCAGGGAGACTCCGGATCCATGCCAAAGAAGCGATGAGATTCCATGGCAGTGGTGGCTCCGAGCAAGGCAGCAAGAGGCTGGCTCCAAGTTCCCAGACACACCCAGAGAAACTGAAGGCAGG
>VWZN01013793.1:989-18250 GCA_013396955.1 Regulus satrapa
TATGAACAATCCAGACCAGTCTTCACTGCAATTACTTAGACAGCTGTGAGAATTAAGTGTGAAAGAATTTGACTTTTTATTTTCAGGCACTGTTACAAGTTCCTCTAAACCACAACTAAATTACAAACATAATCATCAGAAGTTAGCTCTCTGGCTTTTGGGTTTGATATGTTGTTTCACTGCCATTTTCTTGATTTTTTTGGGAAAAAATCAGTAAATACCCTGAGTATGTGAAACATTAACTCACATCATGTCTGTCATTTGTCTAATGTAGTTTCCTTCTAGCTCAGTGCAGGTTAGGAAACTTGGATGTGATCTGTGCAGAAAAAGAATCCTTCATGGCATTCATACAGCTGTGCTTTAGTTTCAACAGACAGTGGTTTGTACTTGCCAGCTGGAGAGCTAGCAGACAGATTTTGAGGGCAGACCACCCAGCATGGTTAAGTAGATAGAGGAAACAGAATAATTTGCTAATCCTCTTTTACAACTCAGCTGTTTTGTTCTCATCCTTTGGGGCTGTAAAAAAAAAAAAAAAAATTTAAAAAAATTCTTTGCAGATTAATTATTTTCAAATTGTGTATATTAAAGATTGGATAAACTAGCCATGACACCTCAGCACCTCCTCATGTTTCTGCAGGACCTTGAAATGTTCATGCAGAATTTATTCCGTGCATGACATGACAAACACAGATGAAATATTTGTTTCATCTTTATCTGAGTTGGCAACATAATTTCTCCTCTGATTCACTAATATATCAGAATCTTCCCTGATAAAATGCATTTATAGTACTAGTCCTCAAGACATTACTAGTATAAAGAAAAAAAAATAGGTCATTTAATTTGATCTGATTACATCAGTTATTAAGCTTATTTAATTTACTACTATAAATTGTTTAGAAGCAGGAGATGGGCTTGGATTAGCCTTCGGATAAATGACATCCAAATCTAGCTCACTGAATTTGCCAAGTTCTTTCTTCATGCTAAAGTTATTATGAAATGCCAAAGTAATAATATTTATGAGCAGCTCTGTACTTGCATGTGGGAAGGGAACATCTCAGATTATGAGTCCTGTCCCTGTGTCTATTTTTACTTGTGTATCCCATCCCACAGTTGTTGGATAAAATACTAAGATAACATGGAACAAGATCCCCTTTCACTTCCATTCTTGCCTTAGTGATAGATAGTCAGATGTTTTAATGACTCATATGCTTTGTGTGTTTGCTTTTTCTGTGGCCCAAATAGATCGACCTCCTATAAGCAATGTCCAAACTTTAGCAAGAGACAAAGGTTCCAGAAGAAGACTAGACATAGTTGTTTGTGTGCCATCACTGGGGAATGAAGACATGGTGTTTAAAGCTCTCTGACTAAGAACTGAATCTTTCTCACGCATATTGAAGTGAACACTTCTCCTTGTAGACTGAACGCCTGATTTCAGAAACTGATAAAGTGCAGCTAGACACTTAGCTCATACATACCTAGCCCTGTCAGAACCAACGTACTTCTGAGTGTGCCTGGAGGAGTGTTTTAAAATTTTTGGGCTAAACCACAATGTGCCTCAAAAGACCAAATCAGTTTTTGCTCTCCCCGTTCTGGACTTTGGGTATATCTATGTATGAATCCTACTTTGTGCAAGAGCAGTCTCTAAACTGCTGACTGCCATGACTCAAAGAGCCTTGCTATTGCATGTAGTGCTGTAGCATGAGGATTGAATTATTTTTAAGTGAAGCTAGACAAAATATATGTTCCAGGAAAAAGCATAACATTTCCCAATTGGCAGTAGGTATTTAATTCATAGGACCAACATACTCAGAAATAGAATTCCCCAAATGTGTCATTGTAGAGCTCTCATCAGCTATGATTTATTCTTTTTCATGGCAGTGTGTAGCATTTTTGGCTGTACTTGTTCTGATCTGGCCTAAATTTTCACGACTTTTATTTCTGTGTGTTTCTTTACCTGGATTTTGATTAAGTATTTATTTAATAAAAGCCTCCAGAATTTTAGCATCATATGAATATCAGCACACTTGGATGACTGACTAATTTACTTACACAAATTAAAAGTATTTTTAAGTCATGTCTGTAGAAAATACAGCAATGTATGAAGTGACATTTTGCTGTTCTGGTTCCAGTCCCTTTAGTGCCCATAAATAAATGCATTTTTTGTGTGTAATTTATTAGTCATATATAGAATGGAATGATCCTGTTTGTCCTTTTTTTTAGTTTTTTTTTTTTGTTTGTTTTGGTTTTTTTTTTTTTAATGGGATAAATTTATATATTTGGCTTTAAATCATACTGCATTTTTGTTTCGTAGCATACATTTCTTCTGATATTATGTATTTTGCAATATTTTTATTTCTACATAATATTTCCTTCTGAGTATATTTTTCATTCTTTTACATTTTCATGCTGAATCTTATTTTTCAGTTTTCTGTCCTTATGACTATTTGTTTCCTAATACCTATCATTTTTGCCCCAAGTTTCTCTAGAAGAGATTATCACTCTCTAGCTGTTCAAAATAAATAGATAGATCTAATCCAAGCAACTGACAATTTGCTTAAAATAACTAAGAATAGTTTGTAAAATGAAAAATCATAATCCTTCTGTATCTGTGTAAAAAATGGAACATGAGTTTTTTTTTTTTTCAAGATTTTTAAAAAATGTTAAGAAAACTGCTAAGAAAACTGTTAATAAAACTCTTATTTAGAAAAAAATAGGTTCCTGAACACAGATTAGTGAATTGAATAAAAAACCTTAGCATTTATATTTTAACTGCATTATCAAGTCTACACTGCTCATGTCTGTCATATTCTTGTTTTTATTTTGTGAATAAAAATATTACTTAAAAATGTAGCTAAAGCAGAAGCAATCTTTAACCAATATCTATTTAATGCTATAATAGTTCTTCCTAATACAGAGTTAAGAGATTATTCTAAGTATTGGCAATTAGAGGATAACACCTCACAACTGCAACAAGAAACAAATATCTGAGTTTCAGTTGACTAACCTTATCAACCCATTTTTTGTCTAGTAATGGATTCCTTGAGGTGAACACCAGAGGCTTCAATTTACTTGATGTTCTTAGTTTTTAATACTGTATGCTTTTGACAGTAGGACTGATCACAGTTTAACACAATGATGTCAAATCATTGACATGAAATGTTAGCACTGAAAAGGTAAAAAACATATTTTGCCCTTGAGCAGCACGTGGTAACTCAATGAGTATAATCACTGAATAAAAAAAGTGACTAGGAGCTTAGTCACTCTCCTTCCTGAAAGGAAAGAATCAAGCAATAACGAAGAATTGCATGCTAACTTCTCATTTAGCTTCCTTGATCTTTTGCTTTTTATTTAGCTCAAGATATTTTGTAGATTCTATTACCTGTGATCTATAGTTCTTCATTAGAAAACAGAACAGCTGCCAGTCACATACCAAGAGTTGACTCTACATCTGCCCACTCTTCAAGTACACTGTAGCAGCAGGTACAAGAGGTAAAATTATTCTTGTGAACAATATGGGTATTTAAGTCCATTAATATAACAAATTACACTCAACCGTGAAGAGACATGAATATGTTGTAAAAAGAGCTAGTAACATATGCTGGCTTAATGAATTGTCAGCAGTATTTAAATGATTAAATCTTTTTCTTCTTTTATAACTAACTGAAGAAAAATTAGTGGAATAAATAAAGGAAGAAAGGATAAACAATGAAATGTTTTTGCAAGATTAAAGAAAAGGGTGTTGTCACCATTTTATCTGACTGTAGGGTATGAAATTCCTGCTTCTGACCAGATCATAAGAGCAACAAAGTCATAGTGATATGAATTTGGAATAGAAAAGCTAATCAATCAAACAGAGCCTTGTACTTGCACTTCGAGTGTTTGTATTATGAAAGATAGTAAGTAAGACCTAGATCTTAGCTATGAATCTTTTATTTTACATTTTGTTCATTGTGGTGCCTTAGTGCTACAAACTTGTACTTAGTATATTCATTGAATAAAGCTACACATAAATACAAGACTATTTTCATGAGCAAGTGTCAATATGTTTTGGGTGTAGTTTAAGCTTAGCTTCAGTAAAAGAGTGAGCAATGAATTATAGGGAATGCTGTGAGTTACCGTGAGCCCACAGACTGTAGATGCCACTAATCAGAACAGTGTAGCAAAGCCAGATGGAAAAAAAAAAAAATAGTTGACTGGTCATTTTAATCTCTGCTACAAGACAAAATACAAAGATAATTGCATTAAACTCATGATTGTTAAAAGTTTCAGTACTGGAAAAGGAATTGATGAAATTGAAAACAGTATGAATTTGCTGATCTGAATTCCAGCTAAGAATCTAATAGTAGCAAAAGCTCACCTTCATAAGTCAAACCATAAATCTTTGTCACTCTGAAATATTTACAAAATCTCTACATGAAGAACAGTAAGGAAAAAGTCTGTATTTTAGCAACTGAATGATGAAATCACCATGTATGCCTTTGCACTGATGTCTCTTGATATGAATTGCATGATTTTATGGGGTATCTTAGTTTATTTTCATCACAGAAGATGGTTGTGAAACTGTCTTGAACTCTCATAGAAGAATTATAACAGAGAAATTTTTTTCTCAGTTTCCAGTTTCCCCCAAGCTATATTGGCAACTGTCTGGGGCTGCCCAGACTCAGGTCCAACATCTTGCAACTGGTCTTGTTAAACCTCATGAGATTTCCAGGAACCCACTTCTCAAGCTTGTCCAGATCCCTCTGGTTGGCATCCTATCTTTCAGGTGTGACAACCACACCATTCAACTTGCTTTCACCTGCAAATCTGCTGAGATTGTACTAATTTCTCTCATGTGTATGATTAATGAAGGTATTAAATAGCATTTGTCCGAATATGGACCCCGAAGGATGCCACGTGCCACTGATGTCCATTGGCACTTTGAGCCATTGACCACTACCCTCTGGATGAGACCATCTAACAAATTCCTTATCCATCTAACAGTTGACCATTGAATCCATCTCCTTGCAATTCTGAGAGAAGGATATTGAGAGGCAACAAAGTCAAAGAATTTTTACAGAAGTCCACATCTGCAGCTCTCCCTTTGTTGGCTAACATAGTCGCTCCTTCATTGATGGCCACTAGTTTGCTTAGGAAGGACCAAAGGAATTTGACTTTGGTGAAGTCATGCTGGCTGTCTCAATTGCCTCCCTGTCCTCCATCTGCCTTAGTATAGCTTGCTAGGAGTGTCTGTTCTATGATATTCCCAAGAACAGAGGTGTGGTGACAGGTCAGCAGATCCCCAAGTCCTGCTTTCTGTTCTTTTAAAAGATGGATACAATGTTTTCTTTTCGCTGGTCTCCCCAAACTTCCGGTGACTGACATGACTTTCCAAATGGCATGAAGAGTGACTTGGCCACCACATCAGCAAATTCCCTCAGGACTCTGAGATACATCTTATCAGGTCCCATAGACTTGTGCATATTCAGGTTCCTCACCTGGTCAGTGCACCGAATCCTTTCTTACAGTGGGAAGCATTTTGCTCCCACCATCCTACCCTGCTCTTCAGCCACTTGAGAGGTGTGGGAAGGGAGACTGAGGCAAGAAATTTAACTTTAGCTATAGAACCCTTCTGTTTATTCTTCGTGTCCCTTGCTGGATTCAGTTCCAGCTTTGCCTTGTCCTTCTCATCTCGTCCCTACACAACTAAACTGCTTCTCTGTTCTCTTCCCAGGTTTCCTGTCCTTGTTCCCACTGTCTGTGTATTTGCTTCTTTTCCTTTAATTTGACTAGCAGGTCCTTACTCAGCCATACTGGTCTCTTGCTTTCCTTGCCTGATTTCTTGCTCCTGAAGATTGCCTGGTCTTGCACTCTATGGATTTCCTTAAAGATCTGCCAGCTTTGTTTCACTCCCTTGTTCCTCAGTGTGGTCTCTCATGCGATCCTGTTGACTATCTGCATAAAGGTTTGGAAATTTCCTTTCATAAATTCCAGGGGCCTACCTACTTTTTGCCACACCTATATCCCTCAAGGCTGCAAACTCCACCACTGAATGATCAGTACATTCCAGACTGCCTCTCATCTTGACATCTCCATTTAGCTTGCTTAATTGTGACATTAGACCCAGTATCGCCTCTCCTCTGGTAGGGCTGTATATTGTCTGACTTAATAAGTTGTCCTCCATGCACTGCAGGACTGTCCTGGACTGCCTGCAGCTCTCTGTGCTACTTTCCCAACAGATGTCAAGGAGGTTGAAGTGTCCCAGCAGGACAAGAGCCTGTGAGCATGATGCCTCCCATGGTGGGAGAAAGGAGACTTCATCCTCTACGTCAGGTGGTCTGTACTAGACATCAGCTATGAGGTTCTCTTTGTTACCTTAATCTCTGATTTTTACCCACAGGCTTTTGTCCTGCTCATGGCTCTTCTTCAGAGACAGCTCTTCGCACTCAATCCAGATCTCATTGTAGAGGACAACTTTACATTTCTCCTTCTTTCCCTGTCTCTTCTAAACAGGCTGCAGACATTGGTAGCTGCACTCCAGAAATGGGATTTGTCCCACCAATCCTCAAATTCAACCCCACTAATCTTAGTCCAAAAATTACCAAACTATGCAAAAAACTGCTGATTATTTTCATCTCAATTTTTGGTTTTTTTTCAGTGACCATTTCCATAGAATTAGGATTAAGGTCATTAAGTAAAAATGAAGAAAAAAGGAACTATGTGTTCCAGGCATTTTAAAATAATAAAAGACTGGTTTAATTTCATAAGAAAATGGTAATGGTGTGAAAAAAGTGCTGAGGTTTTTGGGAAGAAAAAGCTTTTATTTTTATACACAGTACTCTTAAAAAAATAATAGTGAAGATATTTCACCAATATTTTTGTTTAATTTTTAGATAGATTACATGACAAATAATACTAGTAGTTTGTCTTTTTTCTTTCCAAAATATGCACTAGTGGATAGAGTAGACAGCAAAACTGAGATGTCAAATAACTGTTTTTAGAAAAAACTAACCCCATAGATATCACTAAAGATAAACCTAGTTTTATTTTTAGACTTGAGAGTAAAAAGGTGTAATAGATCTCAGTCACACAACTACTGAAATTGTCCGCATGTTTAGAAAATATTTTTCTCATTCTTCATACAGAAAACTAATAGGTTAGTAATTTTTATGCTGCATATTTATCCTTTAATTTATTTATTTTTATTGCACTTTGACAAACTTCATAACCTGCAGTAGTTTAATGTGACTGTGACTATTTTGATTTTACTAGGTAATGTATATTTAGAAAGCAGCATTAATCAGTATGCATTCTATGTGGAACTGTAACAAAATTGACATTTTGAAATATGCAATTTCATATTCAAAAGCATTACTGGGTGTGCTTTAGCCAGAATAAGATCCTGAAACCAATTACTGTGACTTCATTTATCAAATATAGCATAGTTGCATTTGTCTGTAGATATACAGCATTACAGAGTTGTGCTATACTGCTAATGTAATGAAACTGTTCCTTCTTGTGATTTAAAATAATCATAGATGTTTTCCATGTTGAGGAAGCTTCAGAGACCTGTAACACATACCAAATATTATTAAGACATTGAAAGTCAAAACCCCCAATACATAATGTCAAATGCTCAGGCACACAGATACTTCTTGGATTTTTTTCCTTACAAGCAAAGTTAAATGGTTTATAATAGAGCAGATTTAAATAGTCATGGTAAAGTTGGAAATACATAAAGATTTATATGTTTAATAATAGAGATCATTCATAAAACGGAAAAGCAATAACATTCTGTAAGTTCTTATTTCAAAACGAAACAGATAATGTTTTTTTAGATAGCTCTTCTATGAAGTCCTTGAAGTGCATTAAAAAAAGGACAATTTAAAGTTTGATGAAGTAGTCACAGTCTGTCACAGAGTACCTTTAGTCAAAAGGTATCCATAAAGATCCTTGAGTTCTAGCCCCTACCAATAAACCATGTGAGTAAGGGCTGTCCAGCTGTTCCATGAGCTTTAGCAGGCTTAGTGCCATGACCTCTTCTCTGGGCAGCCTGTTCCAGTGCCCACCTCCTCTGTGTGAAGAAGCTATTACTAATCTGAACTTCCCCTGATGCAGCTTCATCCCATTTCCTCGTGTACTGATGCTGGTCATTGAGAGATCAGTATCGTTTTCTCCTCTATCCTTCTTGAGGAGGTTTAACACTCTGCTGAGGTCACCCCTCAGTGTTTCCATAGAAAACTTTGGTCAGATTTTGTGAAATAGTGTTTTCACAGTCTGAAAAGGTCCTGCAGTTTAATTATTGCTTCTTGGTCATACAGATATTGCCCCAAAATCTAGTAATTAAAAAAAAAAAAAATCTGCAAAGAATTTGATGCATTCTTTCTATTTGGGTATTCAGAAATATGAAGGTCAGAGCCCTGTGTGTTAGCCAAAGCCCACACCTATTACAAATCCTACAAATCCACCCTATTGTGTGGTTTATTGCACTGAAGATTACTTGTTGATTTTAAAGAAATACCATATGTTATTTCTCAAAGAACAAGGTAGAATAAAGGACTTGAACTCAATGTGATTTACCATTCAGCATATAGAACTTACTACATTTGCAGCACACATTTAAGAGAAGCATCTAATTTTCATATATTTCACTTGCTGATGATGTTTTGTATGGTATTTTGCCTCTTTTTTTTTTTTTTTTAAATTTGGGTTTGGGGTTTTGGTTTTTTTTTTGTTTTGTTTTTGTTTTTGTTTTTTTTTTGTTTTGTTTTGTTGTTGTTTTGTTTTGTTTTCAGGTGAGGTGTTTTTGTGGTTTTGTTTGCTTGTTTGTTTGTTTGCTTTGGGGTTTTTTTTATTCCCTTTTAACCTGTTTAAGGCTATTGTGGTATGTTTTTAGAACTCCTAGACATTCCCAAATACTCATGTAGTTAATGAGGGTTCTGAGAATTAAAAACACCTGTGAAGTCAAGCTGAGCTCCCAAGTGAGCAAAAATGGGCTGCCCCCAGATGGAAAACCCTTAAAACAAGAAACTGTTTAATATAATTTTATTTTATAGGAATAAAATTACAAAGCTGGAGGTCACAAAATTTTTAAGGAGCACCAAATTGCTTTAAAGAGGTTAGTCATTTCAAAAGAACTTCCTATAGACAAAACAGAAGAATTGCTAAAAGAAGAATCTAATTTAAAAAACAAAACCCTGACTCATAAATCAAATTCTGTGCACACCACTGTACAATTAAAATAAAAGCATAAACAGCAGTGAATTTTTTGAACTTTATAACAGATTAATTCTGACACAATATATAAAGACTGCCACTTTTCTAACTGTTCAGGTCTAACTCTTCAAAACACTCTAGTCAGAATTAAGTTGAAACAAAGTTAGGATAGAAAAGGAAACCTAATATTTTCCATATGCACTGTCATATTCCATCCCTTTTTTCTAATATTCATGTTCCATTGACATTTAGTATTGAATGAATTTAGGCTTGAAGATACAAAAGATTTTTAAAAAAAAAAAACAAAAAACAAAAAAAACAAACAAACAAAACCCACTAAAGTATTTCTCACTTGTTTTGATATTTGCTATCCATTCAGTATTTGCTCAGCCAAAGCCATTTTGTTTTATGACAAGACAGTACAAATTCGGAAGCAAATAATCAAAATCTTGATTTCTTATAATATTGGATATAGAACTGCCACAGAAGCCTACTACGTTGACAAGACAGAGATTTGCAACACTAAAAACTAGTACAGCTTGGATCATTTCAATGCTAGAACTTAGTGTTGGAAAATCCTACCCCCGGCGTTGAGAATTTAAGATATGAAATGAAACTGGGAATGGAAGACCTCAGTTTACCTGCAGGCTATCTACAGCAATGGTAGTGTTAATGCATGTTTTTCTGTATTACCCCTTAAACTAGCTCAGTCATATCACTGTCTTTCCCAGAAAAAGTTTTGCAGAAAGATAAATGTGTTTTGTGAAATAAATAATTGTTCTTTATGTCTTTGTACAATAAAGTGAGTTATTAGTTATTAGACAGTTCTTATTATTTTCCTATTTTAAATGAACATAAAACGCTTTGAGCAAACTGATAAATTCTGATTAATCTGAAAAATAGTTTACAATATTTGGTAGACACATTTTTTCTGAATGGCTTTCTATACCTATATTTCATAAAATTCTTCATTATTTGAACAAAGATAACACAGGAAAATCAAGAAATTGCAGTTAAATTATGGCTGATATTTTTATACATTAGAAATATCGAGCTATAAGTTCTTTATATTTCTAAAATGCAGAAAGCCACAGATACTTTGCAGTAAACAACAAATTAGTAGCCATGTAATGGGATAGCTTATTTTTGTCATGGTTAGGAATTTTCATTTATTAGAATGTTTAATTAATGGGCCAATTTCTTATTTACATGATAGGCATTAACTATAGCTGTAATACCTACCACCTGTAGTGTGCCTGCAGCAGTGCATGTTTTCTGTATTATATGCAAATATTGTACGTCTGTAGTGTGTCTACAAGTTCCTGTAATATACCTATAAGTGTATGTGCTAACTAACCTTTCACAGGTGCTGCAGCCAGCCTTACCAACTCTTCAGATTTTATTATGAATCTCACAATATTTGGTGTGTGTGTGTGTGTTTCTTTTGATTTAAGTTGATTTTTTAGTCCAGTCTCATAATTATTGGTAGAGAACATATATGCTTTTACTAATTCCTTTTGAATCTGTCTTCCATTATTTTCATTTGGGTTGATCATCAAGACAAGTAGTATTTTACTGTGCTTTCTGCATTAGAACTGAGGTTGCCCTGCCCCTGTCCCAACATGATCATCATATTCCGTTATTCTCAGACCCATCTTTATTTAGATCATTAAAAATTCAGGGAAAATGACTGGAAACTGAAACTTTCACACTGAAGGTGAGTGGTATAGATATTTGAGTAAAAAAAGTTACCCTTCTGCTCTAAAAACCTACAGAATAATTTATTCTTACAAAGAATGATGGAAAGGCAGCGACATTACTTTAGTAAAGCTCTCTCTTACTCCTGTGATTGCTGGACCATTAGTGAAGACCATCTGGCCTTCCCTTTAAAGAGGGCTTTCCCCACTCAGCACCTGAGGTGTCCAAGCAAGAACTATTCCAATGAGCTCTCCTGTGAAGACAGGCTGAGAGAGGTAGGATTGTTCAGACTGGAGATAAAAAGGCTTCAAGACCTTCTCAGCACTTGAAAGGGGACATTTTACAAGAGCAGTTAGAGATAGGACAAGGGGGAAAAAGGCTTTAAAATGAAAGAGACTAGGTTTTGATTAGCTGCTAGGGAGAAATGCTAATGAGGGTGGTGAGGTACAGGAAGAACTTGCCCAGAAAACAATGGATGCCCCATCCTTGGAAGCATTCAAGGGAAAGCGGGGTGAGGCTTTGAGCACCCTGATCTAGTGAGAGATGTTTCTGTCTAGGGCAGGGTAATTGGAACTAGATGATCTTTAAGGTCCCTTCCAAACCAAACTATTCTATATGATTGAATGTGGACATCCTGAATACAAGTTGAATTAGTGTTAAACACCAATGCTTTACTGACAGTTGCTTCTGGCTTGCTTTGGCAAGTGTCTTCTCAACTTTGTGTCCTCTTCAAATAACACCCATATTCTAAACTCTGTACACACACTACAGGGTAACATACCGCTACACTCATTTATAGAAATAGATTAAGTTAACTCATATTCTGCAAGTCCTTGATGGCCTTTCAGAGGAAGAAATTATTTTAAAAAAGAAACTTCGTTTACAGCTGGCTGATCTTATGAAGATGATCTCTGGTGTATCCTGTAGGCTTCTTTAGGGTCAATTGTAACTGAATCATACTATAGCTTTGCTTAATAAGAAGAATACTTTGGTCTCCCTCCTTCTATTTTGGGAATGTATAATCTGTGGGAAAACTGCCATGTTGTCAGATTAGATGAAGATTAACCCCAGATTCATTAAACATTAGATCTTACACAGTGAGTACATGAAAACAAGCTATTAATAAATTAAATGTTTTCAGCTATTTTTCTATGTATCACCAACTGAAAACATATTCTTTAATTAACTTTAATACTTTTGTATGTAAACATTTAGCTGGGAACATAATATCATCAGTGTGTAATGGAAAATAGACTGTATTTAGACACTTGGGTAATTTACTTTTTGCCCCAATTTGGCAAGAGAAGAGGAATAAAATATAAATTTTAAACGACAAAGAAATCTGCATTAGTAATACACTGAAATATATTCTAGATATATCAAATAGAAGTGATTAGAAGTGGCATGTGAGTGCAAAATCTGGCTTATATAATATAAGAAATTTATTTAATCGTTAAAATATGTAAAAATGTTTGGTTTTGAACTTTTTTGAGACTCAGTCTTAATGAAAGATCAAATGCATTTTGTATTTCTAGATAAAAGTAACACCTAAATTTTATGATCCCTCCACCAAATTTATTTTAATCTTCTATGGTTTTAAAACATTTGAAAAAAGAAGAGTATGAGATCCCTTGAGAATAGTATAAGGAAGTTCACGCATATACTAATGAGATGTGACAATAAAGGAATTATTCTGCAGGTGCCTGGGTTATACTGCTGAAGTAATTTGTAGGGATCAAAGAAATGATTCTGAAATATATCTTTTCTTCAGGGAGCAATGTGAGTCTCAGAAATTTACATCCCTTCTTGCAGAAACATCTGCATTTTCTTTTTGTATTTTGCTGTTGTTATTGGAAAACACATGAAATCTCAAATTAGATGAGTGTTATTGTCAGGTATAAATTATGATTACATGTGCAGTCACAAGAGATGTTTGTAGAAATAGCTATGGTAGTCATGTTAAGAGCAGAAAATGTTATTTGAACATTGAAGGTGACAATATTGAGAGGTTTATTGTGATTTTAATATTCTGATACATGAAAAAGTTTCATGACATACCATCTTTTTTCTGGATGTGTTTCCCCAGTCTTCTGAAACATGAGCTCATTGTGGATATAACAACAAAAAAATCAACAAATGAAATTTAAATAAACTAAAAAAAAACACCTATGCCAAAGAGAAAAACTAAGGTGGTCCTGCATTCCTACCTTACCTTTTTAAATAAATCAAAAGCTGGGAAAATTTCTTTTCATATTCATATTCAGTTCTTTTCTATTCTAGTTGGATGTTTCCTAATACAAATATATATATTTTATGAAAAATAAGGGTTTGCTTTTTGCTTTTACTGAAGTTATAACATTTTTGGTTTGTTTTTAATGTCTATCTGTGAGGAACTTTGCAAACTATATAAAAAAATTTAAATATTTGGAATGTACTGAGTGTGCATTCTTTTTTAAAGCCAGCTGCTTTAGCATGTTCTAGATTTTGGGGCTTAAAATGTACAGGACAACATTTCTGAAAATGGATTCTGTATTGTCAAAGTAGTTGATACAACAGAAGAGAACTTTTTTTTAATATTTTGAGACCATAATCAATTTCATATTCAGAAAAATAACAGGTAATAAATAATGAAATAAAAGATGTTAAAAGTACAGTTTCCCTCCTGTTCATAACTTATAAATGTAAACCCATGGTATGTTTGCCATTGCTGGATATTACATGTGTCACTATTACAAAGGACATTATTATACAGATGATGGAGTGACAACAGGTGACGAATCTAAATATACTATGGTTAGTTAGGGACCTGAGAAAAGAATATGACAATGCAAAAGCTGTAATTGGATGTTAGCAGAAAAATTAGTGCCATGCACTAATTAGGTATTAAAATCTAAACAAAACCATCAATTCTTTTAGATGCTTAGGACCTTATGCTGGTCTCTGACCCTGCTGGTGGAGGATGAGTGAGCAGCTGCGAGGTGCTTGGTTACCAAATGTGGGGATGCCTCAACAGATCTGCATAACATTTCAGACATAAAAGCAATTAAAGAAAAATAAGTGTCAAGTAACTGAATTATTTCTTATATGAATATGATTTAGGAGTTATGCCCTAAGTGTTCCTATTAATGCAAAGCAAGGTCTTGCTTCATCCAGCATATAGGCGAGAACCCAGAGTGCTTTCACAGAAGTAAATTAATCATGTGCTGAATGGAACAGCTTCACTTGTGCTGTGAAAGTTGAAAATATTCCAGGACTTAATGCAGGTATTGATGCTCACTTTTAGTGGAACTGAAATGGCCAGTGTTATTCTTGCCCCTTATAATCAAAACCTGAATATCAAAGACAATGGATAGGAACTCTGTTTTCAGTCCAGTGGTATTTCATTTTATCAAAGTGGATGTCAGGTATTAAAAAATAAGCTCTTCATTATTCACTAAGATACTTTTAAACTCTCAAAAGTAGTTAACTTTGAAATTAGTTTAGTTTTCTTAGGAGTGATAATTAGTTAGAATAGTCAATTTCCATTTTTTCACATACTGACATCATGACATCTGCTCTACACCATGAGGCCAGGAAACAATTAATGTCTAATACATAGATGTGCATAACAGGTCTGCTTCTCTCTGCTGAAGTAAACAATTTTGAATTTTGCTTATAGAGTGATCCCCTCCCACTGGTAACTTAGAAAGTCTTCCTTAAATTTTGATTCAAGATACTTTCTTGTCATCACACAAGGAAGATTTGTGTATGTCTCTGTAGTTCCTCAGACGTCAAAGACATGAGGCAAATAAGATAATGTCAGACAAGGGAAATTTATCTCTTCTTGGTCTCTTTTCTAGTCCCTGTCTTTATTAAGGCTGTGAATTTATTTCTTCCATGATTCTTTCACTTTTGTAGGATTCTTATTCATGGGCATAAGGGCAAGGGGGTTGTGTAGGTTCATTTCTGATTGAAAACACTGAAAATTTCTCTGATTAGGGAAGTAAGGCAAGATTTGAAGTTTATTAATTCTCTCCATGTAGTGTATCTTCTACTAATTTTCACGGGATGATTTTAAAATACAAATATTTATCTAAATAAATTGAAGACAACCTCACAATGTATTTATATGTAAGGTTAATTCAGCATTGTTTTCTTCTTGCAGTGAAAATCACTTAATTTAGAGCAGGGAAAGCAGTTCAATTATTTCACACTCTGGCTATAACTGAGTTCTTAATTGCCAGAGAGAACTAAATTAATAAAATTAGTGATCCCTAAATGGACTGTTATAAACTCTAGAGAAGTATTTTTTATTTCACCATGAGCACTTATTAAAATAAAAGCAGTTTCATTTTTTCCAAAGGATTCTTCATAATTTTCTTTCTGTTTAGCCACTATTTCAAAGAAATGCTGTAGTGTTTAGCCTTACATTTCTTTAAGTAAAATATATCTGTCAATATGAGATCTGGAATATTGTATTTTTAGAATTCCACCTAAACTGCATGGTTATAGGTAAAACTTTTTTTTTCTAAATATTGAAACAATGTTCTGTTGAAGCACTGAGGTTTAGGCTACGGGGCTTGAAATGTTACAATTTATTTTAAGGTTAGGGAAATGCAGCTTGGACATTACACTGATGCCATCTTAATCCAGCATTAGGTTTGGGAACTTGTTTGTACCAAATGATAATCAGCTGCCCAGATAATTGTCACTACTCAAAATCTAAGAGCATACTAAATGCAGGTAAATTAATGCACTTATTAATTTCACAGTGCAAAAGACATAAGGAGAAATTTTAGTGGTTTTGATGAAAAATGGAAGGTTCAGGTGTAAAGGAAGGTTAGTTCCCTAATGTTGGAATTAACACTGCAGACATCCTTTTGTCCTAGCACAGTTAGATACAGCAAGATCTATCTTTTAAGATATTCTCATGCAACCCACTGCACTTCCACAGATACCCATTGAAGTTCTGGATGTAGGTGTTAAGTAATGTAAACTGAACCCTTTGCCAAATTAAGCGTTCATTAGGATTAATGGACAAAATACAGTCTGTGTTTTAACTGGACCATACTGTATCCCCAAATAAGTACAATTACCTCCATCAACTACTTTTTATCACAAACAGAAAAAATATACAGGGACAGTTAGCTGTCACAGGCTGCAGGGCAGAGGCTTTTCTGTACAGAAGAATATTAGTGATGTACAACTAGCTGAAGGAAAAGAAATAGTCGTTATCCCACAAATGACATAATGATGTGCATGATACGGAGTGATTTGAGGTTTGGTTTGTTTGTTTGTTTGATTTTATGAGAATCATTTGCTTTTCTACTTCCTTCTTAAATAATGATTCTTCAGTGGACGTTTCTTTTATGCAAAGAAGTTAAAGCAGACTCTGAAATGGATTTAATATCTTAATATATAATATAGTGAATAAATATTTTACTCCTAATCACAATTAGACAATGGTAATTGCAAGTAAATTTTCACAGTTTCTCTACATTTTTTGTTAGGATTTATTATTTTAAATGTACAACATTGCTGGGTAAGATCCTAATGCTATATCAACACATTCTGAACTATACAATTAAAATTCTAATTGTAAAATAATTTTTGGTAATACTGACTGCGGTGCAGCAAAAGTTTCTTTTGGAGATAAATGATGAACAAAATCCCAGACAACACTGTACTGCCACTGAAGACATAAATGGTTTAATAATAAGGTTCATGCTTAATGAATTTGCAGAATTTCAGCACAGAAAAATTGAAATAAGTATTATTTTTTTTTATATACAAACGAAACATATTTATTAAATATGTGCATGATTTTTTTCCCCAGGAGTTAATTGATGTCAGCACAGTTTTCAAATTCTGTGTAGTAGCATAACTGTAAAGATAAAAATGCCTTTTTCACATGGTCAGTCGCAGGCCAAAAGACTAATTTATAATTCTGTTATTTTTCCACCAGATTGGAATGTTTATATCCCATTTTCTTCATGTAATAGTTGTAGTTCCAAAAGGGTTTGGTAAATTGTATGTTTGAGTGTAGTTTTATTATTCTAATGAATCAGTTTTAAATAAAAAAATAGCTTTAACAAGGTATTCTACAACATTGTTATAACAGTTTGGTAGATAACTACTAAGATGTAATAAGTAGTCTCAGTTTTGGGAGACATAAAATTTATCTAAACCTACTTCAAAACTTACTACTAGAAAATAGGAGTTTTGTATGAAGTGCAAAGTGAAAAGTCAATGAGAAGTGGAAAGACAGTCAAAATGCTCCATACTGGTGTAAATTCAGAAGTACTGTGGGTCTTTGTGGTTTTCCTTCAATAATTTTGTCCTCTAGCCTGTTGTAGTACATTTGTTTCTGTCTCACCCTTGGAAGTGTG
>VWZN01013794.1:0-37157 GCA_013396955.1 Regulus satrapa
CGAAGAGCGTGCTGCCGGAAAGATGGGAGTAAATCCCTGGAAATCTAGGTTTAGGGCTTTTTCGCCCGTGTGTTTCGTTATGCTTTCTGAGTTATCTGTGCAAACAAGAATGTGAACCTCTTAAACTTCCCATTACGTGCGAAGTCTGGGGGCTGTGGGCTTTTCTTAGGCTGACTTCGTAAAATTCTTTTGTGGTTGGCTTTTTTTTTTTTTTTTTTTTTTTTTTTTTTTTTTGGAAAAACCCCCNGTGCTTTTTTTTTTTTTTTTTTTTTTTTTTTTTTTTAGGAAAAACGCCCAGTTCTGTTAACAATACAAAGTAACGCCTCTTTCATGCAAAAAATGAGCACTGCGCTGTTTAATTCCTCTTCCATTGCATGAATCTCTGGATTCGCAGTGGCGTATTCCACGCCTTAGCACGGGTTTTTATGCCGTTCTCCTTGCTTCATAACAGTACAGTGGAGTCGTTACCTTTGTAGCTTTTCTTAATAAACTCACTTCTATGGTTAGAAGTTGGTTTTCTTCCTCTTTTCCTTCCAGCCTTCCCAGTTCAGTGCTGCTCTTTTAAAATGCTGGTTCCCAGTGGTCAACACAGTCAGCTTTTCTAGTTTTACTTAGAAAATACTTTTTTTCCTTCGGAGATACTCGTGTTTAAGATTTCATAGTGCTGTCTTTATTGTTACACTATTTAACTGGTATGCAATATGTTCTTTATCACAGGTCCTGGATACAAGAGATGTAAAGGTATTTAAAGTGACAGTAAATGGACAGGATGCACAATTTGCTTTTGGAGAAAAGCACAGTTTCAAGGGGACTCCCTTAGAAATCACATTTCCAAATGAACTAAGAAGGTACACATTTTTCTCTGTTCCTTTAGATGGTTTTCAAAATGTGCTGTACAAGCTGTTTGTCTGCATGCAGGCTTGTTGAGCAAAGCTTGCAAAGATACTAATAAATTAGAATTAGAGTATTGCATTCATTTGGTAGGATCTTGTAGATGATTGTCTTATTTGGCTTTCATTAGTCAAAACTTCGGGAGTGTTTGTACCTGTCCCCAAAGATACAAAATTACTTACTAAACTGAGTAGCAAACTGATGTGGAATGTATCACAATTTTTTTCATCAGTAATATTGTTTCTGCTTTAACTGCCTGGTTAAGCCTTGTCATAGTGTAGAGCTCATGGAGCTACAGCCCCGGTTGGAGTTTCTTTTATACAAGGGCTGGTTCTCCGTTTCTGCAGAACTGCAGGTTACCACTATGATTAGATTAGGAGCATGTTTTCAAATAATCCAGGTTTTATTTTGTTGACTACGCTAAGTCCAAGTCCCTGAGAACTGGAACTTGAGTTTTGGCAGTCTGATGGGGAGTGAACTAACCATGGTCTACCTCTAAAGGTGCACGAATCAAAAAGCTGTTGTCAAATTACAATATGCTTTTTGGCAGTTTGTTATAACTCAGTGGTATCTCAGTCCTCCATGTCGCCAAAGCTGAAAGCTGTGATTTTATAAGTTCCCTTGTTTGAATGCAATTGAATATTAAGTTCCTTCTTACTTCTTATTTTTTGGTTTTTAGAACTCCTTGCCACCTCTAAAAACTCTTTCAGTTTAGTCTGGTTTCCAAGCTTTTTTTTTTTTTTTTTTTTTTTTAAAGTTATACACTGAATTAGTGCAACTAAGAAACACAAATAACAAGAAAAGAAAGAAAGGAAAGAAAAAGGAATGTCATAAAATAGTTGTCCCTTCTGGAGAAACCATTTGACCCTTCTGGTCTGTAATGAAATTTAACAAACTAAGTACTTGAGCAAACAGCCCACATCACACATATGTTTGACTTTCAGCTTTTGTTTTTGGGGTTTTTTTTGTTGTTTTTTGGGTTTTTTTTACATGCTGAATTTCCTGGTAAGAAAAAAAGAGAGGAAAGTATGAGTTGTGACCATAAAAATTCATAATCTAATGTGACACATAGTGCCCCATGTAACAATCAATAAAACAGCAATAGGGAAGGTGGGAGTTACAACTGGAAATCTAATTGTTCAGAAAGCAATGTGCCTTATGGTAGTACCAATTCTTTTCTCTTTTCCTGTCCAATACGTACTTTGGAATACTGGTTATAAACCAGATGTGTACACCTGGTCAGCTTATCTAATGTCAAACTCCTCTGATTAGCTGAAGTTGGTTCTGATTTATGGCTGAATTGTTTATCCCAAGAATTGCATGTATAATCTGGAACTTCCTGAGAGCCAGAAGGAAGGACTTCCACATGCTTTGGATGTCAGTGATAGTTAAGCTATGTTTTTAATAAATAAGAGTATGAATGTGTCAGATTTGTGTGTGTTCTCTTGTTAGCAAACTAATATCTGTCTTATACATAACTCTTAGTTTTTACTTGACACCAGTTGTGAAATACTGAATAAAATCTGAACATTATATATTTTTCTTGTTAACCACTACTGTTAATAGGAATTAATTCTGTAAGTACTGATAATTTTCCAGATGTTTGTTCTTCTTAAGAATAATACTTGCAGAAAATTAACATCAGATGCAAAATCTATTTTTTTTAACCTACAGAATACTTATTCTATGTTATTCAGTTATGTATCTTCTTATGTAGGGCTTTGAACTTTTTTGTTTGTATTGCAGACAGTTTTTTACATTTACATGGACAAGGTTACTCAGCTGTGACAAAACTACATACATGTAGCTGGCCCAAATAGTTTAAAGAAAAAGTCTGTGCTCTCCTTGAAGAGAAAAGAGGAAAACTTTTCCTGTTAGTAAAAACAGTAATAAAAGTACCTTGGGATGTAAAAACTGAAACAAGCTAGCTGTTTTTAATACCATAATTGAAAGGGAATGATTGCTTTTAATATGATACTTGTTCTCATTTTTAATGCTTTTGAAACAGTGCTGCTGCAGGCCTATTTTCCAGACATCTTTGCAGAGGAATTTCAGTGTGATCAGGATTTGTGTCAAAACAGCCTAACTATGTTCTTTATTATGCAGGGGACAAGAAGCAATTGTTGAAATCTCTTTTGAAAGCTCTCCACAGTCTTCAGCTCTCCAGTGGTTTACTCCAGAGCAAACTTCTGGAAAGAAACACCCATTTCTCTTCAGCCAGTGCCAGGTTGAGTTCATTTTTTTCCAAACTTTTTGACATGCCACTGTGATTTCCCTTGGTTTCTAAAGAACTGGAGAGGAAGGCTTGAAAGGGGAAGAACAGGAGCCTGTAACTTCTAGCTGTCTGTGTCAAAGGTCCTAAATGAAAACACTTAATGTCAGGATGTTGTTGAGCTTTTATTATATGTTCACAGTTTGGAAATTCTGGAACTGCTTTACCCAGTTTTCCTGTTGAAAAAAAAAACGTTTTTCCTTTCCAGTATTCCTGTTGAAAACCATATGGTCCCTTACAATCAATACATGTGTCTATTGATCTGCCTTACCTCCTGTTATTCCTTTTACTATTCCTTTAGAGCCTGTAAGCTCTATGTGATAGAAATATTGGTTTATAGATAATGAATTCTTAGGAGGAGCTGTATAGACTCCCACTATAGTGTATTAGTTGATTTGTTTCTAGTCCTCTGCCTTAGAAAGACAGTTTTGTTTTATCTTCTTCTCCCTTCTCCCTCTCTAGGCTATCCACTGCAGAGCCATTTTTCCATGCCAAGACACGCCTGCTGTGAAACTAACCTACTATGCAGAGGTAGATGAACCTAAGTCGTGTGTCTTAACTGAAGACAACTGCTACAGTGGGTGAATTTGTATTGGTCAGGAGGTTTTGGTAGCTGCCAGAATGTGGATAACAATAAATATAAGCATAAAAACAGATAATACAATAATATAAATATTATGTAAATTATTGAATTATTCTATATTATAAATACATAAATATAAATACTAATATAAAACCAGAATATTGACTTTCAGCTTAATGTGGAAGAGCTGATCTTCCCTGTGGCAGTTCTCTAACCATTTCCTTTTTGTATATATCAACTCTTTTTTCATTGTTATGTGTCTATTTGCGAAAGGAAATAAAAAGGAAGTACTAAGAAAGAAATATGCTCTAAAATCAGGAAAAGCTGACAGTAAGACAGCAAAGTGTGGTGTAAAGTAAAAGACACTTGAAATAACTCATGTATGTCTTAAGTAACATATTCTGGTATATAGTTGAGGAGTATTTGCAGTCTTGATGTAAATAGTTTTAAGGAAGCAAAAAGCAAGATAGAGGCGCACTGTGACATTGCAATTCAGTTGTCTGAAGAAAGCAAGCCTTTTAACTTCAGTTGGAGGTACTCCTCTGATTAATTCAATATTGCCAGTCTTCAAGACAAACATTTTCCATATGCCTTATGTTCTACTTGGCAGAGATGACCTAACAACAGAACAAACCTGGGCTGCTCCTTGTTATCAGCTGCTGGTAGTATGGGGTGTAATGCCGAGTGCCAGCTTTGTGGCTCATGGTTGGGTGCCCTTTCAGATATCCGTCCCCAAGGAGCTGGTGGCTCTGATGAGCGCCAATCGCGATGGAGAGGCGCCCGACCCAGAGGACAGCACTCACAAGATTTACCGGTTCAGCCAGAACGTAAGTGCTCCGGGCTGGGACACGGCTGCACGAGCTCCTGCTCCTGCCCTGGGCAGCTCACAATTGCCCCAGGTGTGCCTTCGATGTCATTGATAAATCATGGGACTCACGGTGGGTCTTTGCCACTCTAGAAGTATGAGGCATTACGGAGCTCCAGCTCTGAGAAGATGACCAGTAAGTGCTGCTGGTGTTTACTGGTCTTTTTCTGGCGTTCCCAGAAAAGCCAAATTTGAGTTTTGAAAACATTTCAATGCTCAAAACTAGTCCTATCAAAACACTTTTTGTCTGCACTGATTCTGGGAAAATAGTGCAAATGCAAATAATATGGGAGCAAGTTTGGAAAAACAGACCCTGCAAATTTTAAGCTCACCGAGATCTAAGTGGTGAAACTCGGCATAGGAACCAGTTTTTAGCCTGAAGTTAGGCAAATTCTGACAACAGATTTTAAAATATTTTTTTGGGGATGTGAAACCTTTTGTTTCTGTAGAAAATACTTCCAGCCAATTAAAGACTACTATTCTCTGGAGGTTTTATTAAGTGGTGCAGCTGGTCTCATGATTCCACTGCCCATAAAGCAGCAGTCTTGATTTACTCTTCTGGAATTTTTGTTCTTAACAGCATTTTGGGTTACAGTTCTGGTGTTTATGGGCTCTTTTGGTGAGCCCAGTTCATTTTCCTGAACAAGCAGATAAAATTAACATAAGATCTGGGTTGTTGACACAGAATGACTGCAAGGAGGAATGTATGATGTGACTGGAGGAGAGGAGGGGAACCTCCTCTGGACTGCAGCAGCTGTCGGGTTTGATTTGGCTGCCTTGTGAAACCTGAGAGAGGGGAAAAAACAGTTTCCTTATCTGTGAGCTCATCAGTAGGCAGTGCTCTGCCCTCTCTGGGGAGCCAAAACATTTCCCACTCTCCGTCTAGTACAGAAGACTTCTATGTTGTCTGTGTAATCCAGAGATTAATGTTATCTAGGAGTATACTGTTGATAAGCATGATGGACCTGTACAAGAAATAATATTTAGTGTAATGAAAATTCTGCTGCGCTTTCTGATACAGGAAACTATTACTTTTTTTTAATACATGTTTTTATTTAAAAAAATCCCAAAACATTAACCACAAAATACATAAATGAAAAATGCCATGAAAAAGGATACACATCACCTGATGCTGACACTGATTTGTTAGAAGAGGTGTCTGTTTCCTGAGATGAAATAGACAAATGCATCAAGCTCTTGCATATAGATGTGTGCTGAGCTTACCTAAAACTGCTTTTTCTGCTCTTGCAAAGCCAGGCTGGAAGGAAGGGTAGTGGAGAAATCTGTAAAAACTATTTTACAACCCAACAGTCATTGACATTTGAATTTCAAAGTGTCAAAATAGCAAATTGGACATCAAGATGTGGGAGGGTGTGGCTAACCTTTTAGTAATTCATCTATAACATAAGTCACAAAGTTAAGAAATTTCTTCTTTTCAATAATATCTTCTGTGGGTTAATAGTTAAAATTAAAACAGACATGATAATATGGGTATTTTAATAAACAATATTTAAATGGTTTCTGAATAACAGTGGATTAAAATGATCTGAAATTGTCTCCAACTAATGAAGGTCTTTAATTGGTTGGATTTAAAGTCTTACTTATTTCCCATTGTTTAGTCAGATAAAGTGGAACTTACACAGGCGTGTCTGTATTATTCCCTTTTCTTTCCAGATCACTTGGAAAAAACAGTTCTCTATAAAGATACTTCCATTAGGAGTTTTTTCATTGAAATTACAAATATTTAGAATTTATTTTAATTCCAAACATGGAAATCAAATATATACATTTTGATTTTTCCTGAATCTTTTGTCTTCAATATATTTATATCCAAAAATATTCTTGTTTATTTCATTAAAGCTCTTCCTACATCTTTCTGTGTGATAAAATTGCCCTTTATCTGAGCAGTGTCTCTTAACTTCTCCTTCCATAAAATTTTGTGGAACTGAAATGAATATGGAAAACTGACTTTCTTTTGAAGAGAAACCAAACTAGCAGGGATTTTGTATGCAGATTTTTTTCAAACAGAGATGATAATTACAGTTTTATGGGTTTTGCCTGAAACATCTGTGAAGCAAGTACATCCTGTAGATAAGGAAGTACCGTTTGGGGAGGAAGAACAATGTTTTTGAAAAAACAGTGCCTGCCTTTAAGGCAGGAAACTATGGAGGAAAACTTCTTTATTTTCATACCTTTGTTCTTCTCTGAGTCAGTAGTCTGATAACTGTCACTACAAATAAGATTTCTTTCTTTTTCTTATGTTCTCCACTAGGTTCCCATACCTTGCTACTTGTTTGCTTTAGTAGTTGGAGCTTTAGAAAGTAGGTGAGTGAATCTGTACAATATATAAATATTGATAACAACAATAAATTTTCTGAGGTTTTTAAAAAACTTGTTTCTAAATTTAAAGAGTTTTAGAGATTCCATTAACCTGTTTATTTGTATCAAACTGTATGTCTCTTTATTTGCTCCTGAATGACTTTTTTACTTTTGCTGTAAATTAGAGAAACAGCATAAAGAGATTGGACTCTGAAGGGCCAAAAAAACCCTTCATGGTTATAATTGAGCACAGGGAATAGATCTTCTTTCCTAGGTAACAGATAAGCCTTGTCATGTACAAAAGGCAGGAAAGTATTGCTTCAGCTTTATTTCTCATTGGCACAAGATTGTGTTAATCTAGGTTACAATAACACTTTTGTATTAGGGCTTCATAGTGTTTGAAAATCTGTAAGTGGTTTTCCTGTTCTTTTGTGCTGAACAATGCATGCATGATATTTGTTTTGTTTTCTAAGGCTTTGCTTCAGCAATGGAGAGGAAAAGCAGACAAAGATTCTCTGAGGAGTTTCCTCTGCAACATGGGTTACTCAAGAGCAGAGTTACACATATGCTGCCTGTATTAGTGTCCCATAGAATTACTTCTGTTTCCTACTGTCTTATTGGCATTTATTTTTACTTTCAACAGAAAGATTGGCCCAAGGACACTGGTGTGGGCTGAAAAGGAACTAGTGGATAAATCAGCCTATGAATTTTCTGAGGTGAGTAATTAACAGCAACAAAAAACACTGTTGTAAGGTAAGTATTTTGCATAGTATTGGAAAAGAAACAGACTACTACAGTTCACTGTTTTGTTCATCTTTAGTTCTCCTTTCTTTACCTCCCGTCCCACAAAATGCTGCTATTCTATTGCAGTACAGACTTAGTACTGAAAATACATATTGATCCCATACTTGTTTTACATGTGGGACTTGCCAAGGTGAAAGGGAATGAAATATGGGATCAGTAGCTTATTATTTGTGCATTGTTTGTAGTCAGAAATCCTCTTAAAAACTAATATGAATTCTTGTTCCAGGCTGAAGCTATGCTGAAAACAGCAGAAGATTTGGCAGGACCTTATGTGTGGGGACAGTATGATTTGTTAGTCTTACCACCTTCTTTTCCTTATGGTGGTATGGAGAATCCTTGTCTTACTTTTGTAACTCCAACACTACTGGTAAGTATAGCAGTGATGAAAGTCAGCTTTTCCTTAGGGCTTGCATATCAATCAGGTGATGGATATTAATGCACAGATTGGATTAGTCTCCTTCCTAGAAAGGTCTGTAAATGTTCCTGCCTCCTTTGGAGTTAGGGATCATACAGGAAGGCTGTGTAAAGTGATCAAGTCAAGGTTGACTTGAACCTAACATCTAACTTGTTTTTCTCTTTCCTTTTCAGGCAGGTGATCGATCTTTATCAAATGTAAGTCAAAAATAGATTCATCTCTTCAAGTAGAACACAATTTGAAGTTGTATCTGAATTCCTTTAAAATAAATACCTGAAAACTTGATCTCTTTTCAGTGGGGAAGTTAAAAGTTAAGGCAGTAACTCAAAAACTAACAAAAGTATTTGTTTTAAGTAAACCCTGTAAAACTGGAGACATATTTAGTTTTTACAATTGACAGATGGAAATAGCATGGGTGCCTGTATACATAGGGGGCTGACTGAGATTAGCTGCTCCATAACCCTTTTCCCATCCTGTTAAACCAGAATACCTGTATATAGATATGTTTAAAAAACACAGCTGAATTGGCCTCCTTGAAATTGTTAGGAGATAACTTCTTCCTCTATATGTCTGTTCATTAGAACTTATGTACAGATTTCTTCAAAGTGGAAAAAATGAGTACAGTTTCAGTAAATCCTTTTTTTTCTGCAAAGTTGAATACTCAGAATGCAATTTTATTGCCTCTGTCTTTTTACTAGGCTGATGTACTTCTAAACTTAACAAAAAAAAAAAAAAAGATTGTCTTAAACCAAGAGTACTGAAATATTTGACATGAGTGCTTTTTAATGTGTCATTAGCTTTTCCACTGCAGAAGTTGT
Organism: Regulus satrapa; assembly: GCA_013396955.1. Classification (NCBI taxonomy): domain Eukaryota; kingdom Metazoa; phylum Chordata; class Aves; order Passeriformes; family Regulidae; genus Regulus; species Regulus satrapa. Next base: position 8,968 of record VWZN01013794.1, read on the forward strand.
TTAGGTGGGAAAGCAGTACTAGTCCATCACTTGGTATTCTCTATTCTGAAATGTGATTTCATAAACAAGTTACCTACATCAAGTTGCCCGAGGAATTATTTTTGTTGATCAGTATGGCTCTATGGCTTGCAGGCTGGATGCTGAAAATTGTTTCTGTCAGCTAGGGCAGTGTTGGTCCTTTGCTTAAAATTTATATTTTAAGGTCTACAGAACTGTGAGTGCTAATTGACTTTGTGAACATAACATAGCAAATGACATCCATCAACATTTCGTTCTTTCTGTTGGGTTTTGATGGGGTTTTTTCCAGAGTAAATGTAAATGGTAAAAAAATGTAGTGTAAATGGTGGATCTATTTTTGTGTTTTAGGTTATTGCGCATGAAATCTCTCATAGCTGGACAGGAAACTTGGTAACCAACAAAACATGGGAGCATTTCTGGTAGGTATGATGTTCAATGCAAATCCTATTTTAAATTTACTCTGTGAAGAGGCTGACTAAATCCTACCAGGGCTGACTTCATCAATGTCTTTCCAGGCTGAATGAGGGTCATACTGTGTACCTGGAACGCAGGATTGGTGGTCGGTTGTTTGGTGAGCAGTTCAGGCACTTTCAGGCCCTAGGAGGTTGGAGAGAACTACAGAATACGGTAAATCCTTTCAAAATCATCATATGTGTTTCCCACAAATAAAATGTGTCTAGTCAGCTTTCCTAATGCCTTCTTATTAGAGGATGAACAGCTTTGATTCCAAGGTGTTAATTGCTACCCAAAGTAATAGCTTAATATACTCAGATTAGATAAAGCTTTTTGAATTGTTTTAAGCTTTTCTGCAAGGAGGAACATCCTTACAGCCTCTTCTGGCTGTTCTGGGTATGACTAAATTGCAGTATTACCTGTTAGCATACTGACAAGCAGCTGAAAGTTTATCAAAATTATCTGCAACTATGATCTTCAGAATTTCCAGTGCCTCCTGCAAGCAACTGATTTCTTACTGTCTAAGAGGGTTGCTCAGTTTTGTGTTTTGGTAGCATAATCCAACTTTACTTTTCAGATTTCTAGTCTGTGATATCTTACTAGATCCCCGAGCAGCCTGAAATCTGTTCTGCCTATGTCCAAAACTGTAGTTTTGCTGGCACTTCTCCTTCTGTCAACAGAGGTTTTAAATTCAAAGGCTTAAAGATGTAGTTCAAATACTTTGTTAATAAGAGGATAAATATAGCCAGACTAATAGGTGCTCATGGTTATGACAAGACATGATAATAATTAACTGCTTTGAGACAGCTGGAGCACAGGGTCATTGATTCTAAATTTTAGTAATCTAAGGTTTGTACAGATTCAGAACTTCAGGAAAAAGGAGAATGCTTTGAAATGAAGCTGTCTCAGTTTGGGATGGTTTATATCTTTGTAAATAAATTTAGTACAAATTTGAAGGACTGCTAGTTTTCCTAGATTAATATGTGTTCTTGTGTCTTTGACACAGATAAATACTCTTGGAGATAAAAATCCTGTAACCAACCTCGTCATTAATCTGGATGAAGTAGATCCTGATGTTGCCTATTCATCCGTGCCATATGAGAAAGGCTTTGCTTTGCTTTTTTACCTTGAGCAGCTCCTTGGAGGACCAGGTAAGCATTAGTCAGACTTTATATGTTTTTGTTTTCCACCTGAATTTCAAACACTAAAACATTTTCTTTTTTTCTTAGATGTCTTCATTGGCTTCTTGAAAGCTTATGTTCAGCAGTTTGCTTATAAGAGCATCATAACGGAGGACTGGAAGAATTTCTTGTACTCCTACTTCAAGGATAAGGTTGGGTAATATTTGAAACTGATTGCTTGAAACCTTTTAATTATGTGAAATCATGACTTAGGTCAGAATTTTTTTGATGATCAGTTCTTTATATATTTTTTCTTCTTTTCAAGAACTTAATATGATGTAATCTGGCATTTTATGAAAATGGGTCTGCATTATGATGCCTTATTTTTTTAAAACTTTTCAAAGGGGTGAATGCTTTGTTTTGAAGTAATTCGTGTAGGATTCCTTGGGGAAATTGGAGGAATGTTATTAAAACAAAAAAAAAAAACCACTGAAACTACGTTTTGTTTTCTCAAAAAAAAAAAATTCCTAAAATCACATATAAAATTTAATAAGACTTCATTTTGCTTTCTAGGTAGATATTCTTGATAAAGTTGACTGGAACTCATGGTTTCATGCTCCAGGAATGCCACCAGTGAAGCCTACGTAAGCTGCACTTTTCTGTAGTTCATCTTTTCCTTCTCCAGATTGCATGTGATTTTCCTAACAGTCATGAAGCAGTTTGTAAACAGGGTGAAAGTCTTATAAATGTTTGATTGGAAAATGTCCTAGTACCATGCAGGTGTATATAGCAGTAAAAATAGTAGCTGTTAATGTTTTCAGTCTTTTATTCTGTGGTTATTTCATTATGTGAACCTTTGTTTTTAATATTTGACAGGTATGATATGACACTATCAAATGCTTGCGTTGCCTTGAGCCAAAGATGGATCCAAGTGAGTGGTTAAAGAATGCTGAAGTGTCTCTATCTTGAAAAGCTAATTCTTTTTGTTACACAAAGTGAGCCATTCTTTTCTGAAATCTCATTTGTTGAGAGTGTGTGTAATTATAGTCACAGGATGGCTGCCAGGGATTTTGCATTTCTTGGACTAGACCTTCATCATAGAGTCAGAGAGGATTAGCTGTGATTCCTGTCTGTGAAGTGCAGTCCATATTTTAACAAGGCACGGAGCCAACTTCTTGTTATGCATATGTAGTAACCAAACAGAAAATACTTTTTGAAACCCTGATATTATGGCTTGATCTAAAAACAAATGACAGGTCACCTCTACATTACTGATTATATTGTATTAGCAGTAGTTCCTCTATGGTGTACTGCAATTAGTATGCATTTCCCATCAAAAACTGTACATAAAGTACATTAATTAATACCACATTATTTCCTCCTAGTTTAAAACATAAAGGTCATACAACTAACTAAGAGAGAATTCATCATACTTTCCTTTTGTTACCTCTGTGGCTTTTCCTAATATTTGCATCCTATCTATTTTTCTTCTTCTGAATGTTACATTTATTTTTAAAAGTGTTTGATTTTTCACTTAACTAGCAGACAGGGGAGATAAAAAGATCAGTGGAGAGAAAATAAAGGACAGATACAAACATCAGACAGCAGCTTAAGTCCCTCCCTTCCCCTTATTGTAACATCCTGCACAGATACAAATCAGTAGCTTCTTTAAGTGAAATGGCTCAACAGTAAGTGTGGATGTCAAAAAAGAAAATTACAACTGATTGTATTTTGAAATACCTATTAAAAATTAAGTAACTTCTCTTTTAGGCAAAAGAAAGTGATTTGGGCTCATTCAGCTCAGCAGACCTGAAGGAAATGTCATCTCATCAGTTAATTGAGTTCCTGGCACTGTTGCTTCTGGAGGTAAATGCACATCTGGGATTACTACTTGATTCTGGTATCACAAAAGCAGGCATAGAAAAGCTCTACTGTGCTTTGAAATTAAGTTACTCTTTTTCTTTTAACTTTTGCTAAACTAATCTGCTCTCACCATGCATAGTTATTGAAAACTTCAGCCTTGCCTCCCTTATTATGTCTGACTCCTCAGCTAATGAACAATATGCAAAGTATTTTGGATTGAAAGCTAAAAGCAAAACTATGAGCTGCTTGAATTGGTCTGTATTGGATATGTAGGAAATAAGCTATAAATAAAATTGAACAAAAATTCTTTGTTTTGAATGTTTCAGTAGTACAGAATGTGGCAATTAAGTAATATTTATTCCTTGCCCCTTTTCATACACTGAAAAGATGAAAGGAACAAATAAAATATTTGCCATGGTAGAACTTCAGTTTCTTTGTAGCATCAATCTTCTTGAATTACTCTGTTTATTATGGAAATGTCTGGCTTGAAGTCTTCCTCAGGCTTATTCTGACTATGCAATTTCTTTTTCAGGCACCTCTTCCATTGTCACATGTCCAACGCATGCAGGAAGTATATGACTTCAATGGTATAAACAACTCTGAAATAAGATTCAGGTTTGTTCTAGTATGGGCACTGTTAAAATTTTTAATGTTTTCATAAAACAAGGTGTCCTGCTTTGCCTGAGACATCCTGTTTTACAGAACTGGGGCAGGGTTTGGGGTTTTTGTTGTTGTGGTTTTGTAAATGCACGTGCAGGCATCCCGCTTACCAGAGTGGTATCCTATTATTCATGAATTGGGCAAATACAGTCTAGTAGAAGAACTCAGTGGACAGCAGATAAGCTGCTCTTTATTTTAATCTGGCATGCTAGCAAAGGAACCTGATGACCTGATAAGAAAGTATTTTAAACATATTGTATGGTTTCTACTTCTTGTAACAAGATCGATTTCTTTTTAAAACAAAATAAGCACATGCAAGTAGCTGGTGACATTTCAGTCGGTCGGTTGGTTGGTTGTTTTATCCATTGGTCAAATGGCACAAGTGCTGTTTAATTCAGTTCTGAGTGATGCAACTGGACATTATTGTAATATTAAAAAAACACATCGCTGCAGAAAGTAATCCTCCATTTTGGAAGAACTTGGCTGCAATCTTTTCCTGTTGTACAAAAGAGTTGATGTTTGTAATGTGCTAAATATTTTATGTTGAATTTAACTATAATCTCATTCCCATGATGATGCAGCAGTGCTCAAAGCATTTATGGGAACAGAATCATTAGATAACCAACCACCACACTACCACAAATGAAATGATAAGTGCATTTTTTTTCTTCCATCTCCAGATGGCTGCGCCTCTGTATCAGGTCCAAGTGGGAAGAAGCTATTCCTCTGGCTTTAAAAATGGCAACAGATCAGGGCAGGATGAAGTTTACTCGGCCATTGTTCAGGTAAAAGTAATCTCCAAATTGCAGGACTCATGCTGTTGGCATTTCTAGTATAATGTAATGTATAATACTTGAAATGCATTTATTGTACATGAAGTGGCATAATACAGAATTCTCTGTATATTGTGAGCAAGCTTATCTTCAGAGGTGCTTTCCACTTGCTGACATTTTTTGCATCAAGGAAAGCTTAGTCCCAGAATTCACCTTAAGGCATGGCTTTTGAGGGAAAAGTAAAACCTTAGCAAAATCCCTGTTGTATTATTTTCCTGGACATTTGTAATGGTGCTTCCCTCCACACCTTCCTTTACAGGGACCTTTACGGTTTTGACAAGAGTCGAGACCTGGCTGTCAAGACGTTTCTGGAGCACAGAGCCTCTATGCACCCCGTCACTTCAATGCTTGTGGGCAAAGACTTGAAGCAGGACCAGTGACAAGTGTGCTGATTCCTTTGAGAGTTTTGTGTTGCTGAAAGAAGAGACCGCCCAAACCGTTCATATGCGTGCTTGATTATGTCATAAATGCTCTGCTGCTTTGGTACTTATGTAATTAAAATTAATTTTCCAAATCAAATTCAGTACTGTTGCAGTAGACAGCACTGCCAGCAGACTCCCACTGCTCACAGACTCTGCATGCTTCCCTTGCAGACTGATTCCAGCAGTCCCTCACAGCAGGCCAGCAGAAAAAACTCACTTCCTTCTCTGCCTCTCTCCTTCTCTGTCTCTCCCTCTTTGACCAGGTAACCTACTCTTTTATAACACCCATCCATATTGGACAAATCCATGTCCCATTAAGGGCAAGACTGTCCCTCCTCTTTAGTAATTAGCACAGCTGCAACTCATCAAGGGTGAGGTTGCTTGCAGTCCATTTCTCCTACACAGTACTTTCTATTTTGACTGTCCAGCTAAAGCACCAGAATTGCTACATCTCTGGAATTGAGAGAATGTTTTCATTACAGGCAGTTTTTACAATTCACAAAAACGGTTCTGAGAGGTGGTCATTTGTTAGTGATAGAATTGAAGAACTTGGAAAATTAATTGGTGGATGGTATGGCTCTTCGTGCACAGCATTCTTTTCATAGCACGGTGGTTGAAACTTCAAGTACCTAAAGACTAAAAAAATAAATCTTTTCACTCTCTACTTATTTGTCTTACCTGTGTATTGATCTGTACAAAAAGTTTTTATTTCATAGTTTTGTTTTGTTCTTTTTGTTGTGGGAGAAATTTTTATTATAAGTCCAAGAGGACAATGAAGACCAAAACGGTATTTCAACCCACTATTTATTTTCAAAATTTATTATTGCAGAGGGAACTAAAGCGCAAATCTTTCCTTACCCAATTTGGGTTTTTTTTAATATTTGGATTTTTTAACCAGTTCTGGGCACTACCCCTCATGCTCATGTAATAACTGGAGATAAGTTCAAAAACAATGGGAGAGCTGTTTTTCCTGTATTTGTTACAGGAGTTCCAGCCAATGGTTTAGATGATGTTGTGGCAAATGCTGCCATGTCTAGGCTGGGTCTTGCAGTGAGTTTGATAAGAATTGTATTTCCTGGAAATGATCAGTTTGCATAAATTAAATCTGTTGAGATAGGGATAACCCATATTAAGGAGTGACAAACAAAACAAAAAAGCTCTGGTTTAGGGGAGGAGGGTGGCAATATAATTGTGGCAAAAGGCTTGGTTTAATTCTAGCACTTAGGATGAGAGGGAAGCCTGTCAGCTGATTTGCTTCTGAGTTTTGATCCATATAAGCTTTCATCTTGTGGTTTTAACCAAGGCAGCAACTAATCCCCATGCAGCCACTCGCTCTCTCCCTGTGGGATGGGATGGGGGAGAGAACTGAAAGAGTAAAAATGAGGAAACTCATGGGTTGAGATAAAGGAAGTTTAACAGATAGAGCAAAAGCTTCACATACAAGCAAAGCCTATCAAGGAATTAATTCACTGCTTCCCATGGGCAGGCAGGCATTCAGGCATCTCCAGAGAGCAAGATCCCTTGGGGAGACAAATGCCATCACCCAAAATATCCCCCTGCTTCCTCCTTCTTCCCCAGCTCTTTATGTGAGCATAAGGTCTGGTCAGAGGAGGGGAATATCTGATGTTGACAGGCTCTGGTTTGAGTTATCACATTGCAATGAAAGCTGTCCTTTGTTTATAAATGCCTTAGTCACTAGTTTTGGGGTAACTTGCATTTTGTTGTAAAAGCCCATGTATCATATACAGTGCTTTGGCAGTTAGAGTTCCTGCTGCCAGATAGTTCTGGTTTCTTGATGTCAGAGTCAGAAAAAAGAAAATTGTGTCAGGCATGGCTTTCTCTAGCATGGTCCTAGAAAGCTCTGCTGGGACAGTGTCTCCAACTGATGGATCCCAAGTTAACATTCCCTACAGGGATTGAACCCTAGGTAGTCCCTTTGCTGGGGAACACTAGTGTGGAAAGCATGGACTATGAGTGGCATTACCATTTTGCCTTTGAAAACCAGAAGTATTTTCAGCTTCTGTGTGTACATTGCTAAGCTTTTTATTTTTGCACCATCTCAACAGCTGTCTTCATATTTTTTCTTCCTTGCATCTTCTGCCTGCAAAAGAAGTATGACACAGCAGCACCAGGTTTGAAAGTGTGCAGATGTGGCCTAGTATTTGTTGATACCTGTTCTAGTAACATCTTCTAGAGCAAAAGGGAAAAGGTAGAAATTAATTAATCTTTTCCTTACCTACAATAAAAAATTACATTGTCAACTTCAGCGTGTGATGGATTAAAGCAGGCTTAATGCCTTTACTACTGCTTTTATCCTGCTCTGGATGGAGCTGTAAAAGTAGAATAGAATATTCTTTCAGTCCTAGCAGCCATGAGCAACCCATATTCCCAAGGCTGGCAGCCCTATCCCTCAGTTTTTGTTATTGTGATTTACTGCTGGGCAGTAGCTGTTAAGTCTTGTTACACCCTTACATTTTTAGAGCAGCTGCACTGAATCTTAATCCAATTTATCTATTCCTGGTACATAAGCTTCAGCTCCTGGTTTTTCATTTCTATATTCCTGATGTGATCTTTGGAATAAAATTCCTGTGGCAACAGCTGGGGGGGGGGGGGGGGCCTNGTGAAAAGGGTGTGTTCCCTAGGTTTGGTTTGATTGGACAAAGTCAGCCAAGCATGTTGATCTCATTTATTTACAAAGGTGAGGATTTTGAGGGCGGGTTTTTGCCTCTATCTGATTGCAACACTGGGCTCTAGATAGGCACAGCTCTTCAGGCCATCGCATGGTAAATGTGAGGCTGCTGAACGCTGCAGTCCTTGTTGGTCAAGGAAGGATTTTTGGAGGGAAAGCATGCCGAGGTACACAGTGCACGTCCGAGGAGAATGGCTGGCAGTGCCATGCCTAAACTCTACGAACACCATTGAGTGGCTGGGAAAGGAAGCTGTGAGACGGTACATGAAAAACAAACCTGACAATGGGGGCTTTGCCTCTGTGGAAGAAGTAAAGTTTTACATTCGAAGGTGCAAGGGACTTGGCTTGCTGGATCTTGACGATGCCGTGGGAGATGCTCTAGAGGACAATGAATTTGTTGAAGTTGGTAAGAAAAGCCTTAAGCATTGCATTGTAGAGTGACTGTGTTGTCTTCTGAGTCAGCAAATTGTGGCTTTATCTAGATTCATCTAAAATTGCAATCTGAGAGATTGCCCATGATTTTTATGGAATAATGCCCAGTAATTTAAGAATATTTAATTTTTAGGAACAGTACTACATAACAGTTAGAAGGTACAGGATTCTATATACATCTTCTGTATCTTCTGTCATACATAGTGTAAGCTGTTCGGCCTTAGCCTTTGGAATACCCTAAATAAATACATATTGTTATTTTCACAGAAACATGAAAGTATGTTCAGGGCTGATAACTGGAAATTAGAATTCTTATTGCCATGAATTGTAATAAATAAGAAATCAACTTTTGTGAAGAACACAATTCAATCATGTATGTGTTTATTCTGCTTATTTATTCTAGTTATAGAAGGAGATATAATGTCTCCAGATTTCATACCATCTCAGCCAGAAGGAGTTCATTTGTATCCTTTTTGAGTGTTTTGTGAAGTTTTTACAATTACGGATTTATAATTTTCTAGATTGCTTGCATTTTTTAAGAATTCCTTCATTCTTAAAACACATTGCCCGCCTGTGAAATCCTGTCTCCCTTCTTTTTCCTTTACAAGACTTTCAGATACAGCAAATACCGAGAACCAGAACAGGTAGGAATCACCGATTATTTTACAACTCAGTAACAAATGCTGCTACTCACCAGAAAATGCTGAGAGTTCAGCCAGTGCAGCATTCACAAAAGCAGGGGCTGCTGGGGGCTGCTGGGTTTAGGAAACTAAACTACAATGTGTTTATTATGCTTTTGTTACCTGGGTTCCTGTCTTATGAATAAGCATGAAGAAGCTTCCTGTCCTTACTGAGTTTTGACTGTATTTTTTTTATTACACTGATTATTAAGCAACGTTGTATGTATCCATATCCCAAACTAAAAGGTGGCTCTTTGGTGTAGTATATTTCTTTAGATGGCAACAGCTTATCAACAGAGGACTTGGTCAATTTAGGAAAGGGACTCTACAAGATAAAGGTAAGAATCCTGAACAAATGCAGCTAAAAATTATGTGTTTCTTTTTCTACAGCTAAATAATGACAAATAAGCTAATATTTAAGCTACTTATGTTTTAGCTCACACCCGAAGCTGAAGTTAAAGTCAAAAAATCACGAGAAGTGATTGAAAGGATTGTAAAGGAGCAGACGGGTAAATATTTTTGCTTTTAACTATTAATAGTTTATAAGACTTTATCACATTCCCTCCTTAACTAGCAGTGTACATTTCTTGCAGTTGTTTATGGAATCACCACGGGCTTTGGAAAGTTTGCCAGGACTGTCATCCCAAACAGTAATCTAAGGTATGTTGTGTGTGCAGCCTTCTCCAGCCTTTCTTTTCAGGAAAGGAAGAAGAGGGAGCAGTTCCACCCCATAGTTGGGGTTAAATCACAGAGCGGCTTCAGAAATTCCTTCTGTTTTGTGCAAAATAAAACCTGATGAGGCTTTTTTTGAGGTTTAACATATTTTTCTTTTTTCTGTAGGGAGCTTCAAGTGAACTTGGTTCGTTCACATTCTGCAGGTAATGAGAGATTGCTTGGTGTTCCCCTTTTCTGGCCTGGTTGGTAGTGGGTGAGTAACCCAGGGGGTTCCATTACTGTTTCAGGTGTGGGGAAACCTTTGACCCCAGAGAGAACTCGCATGCTGCTGGCACTGAGAATCAATGTCCTAGCCAAAGGATACAGTGGAATATCCCTAGAAACCCTCGAGCAAGTTATTGAAGTGTTTAATGGTAAAAAGATCTTTAAGGAAAATCTTCCTTTCCCTTTTTTCCCTTTTAACTCTTTTGTTAAAGGGTGTAACTCAATGGGTCAAGATGTATATGTTGGTCCTTCAACTTGGAAGCCGTGAGAAATCAAGACTAGAGCTGCCACAAGAGTAGTCCTGTTCATGGCATTGTCCATGATTGTAGGCTGTTACTGTGACCACATTTATGAAGTGTAAAGAAGCTGGCTTCTTTGTTTTCCAAGGAGTCTGTCAGGGGAAGGCTCTAAAAGGAGTGCTTTTTGTTTTCTTTCTAGCATCCTGCCTTCCTTATATCCCAGAGAAAGGGACAGTTGGAGCCAGCGGAGACTTGGCCCCCCTCTCTCACCTTGCTCTGGGATTAATTGGAGAAGGAAAGATGTGGTCTCCGAAGAGTGGCTGGGCTGACGCTAAATATGTAAGATTTGTGCAGCTGATAGTTTATTCTTTTTCAGCTTGCTGACTCATTTTTCAAATTGCATGTAGCTTTGAGAGAAAGAGAGCTTTTGCTCAGATTAATAACATGTAAAGGTTTTTGGATTTTCTCAACCAGTTTGAATTGGGACTAGGTTTGCCTTTAGCTACTCATCCTGTAATTTGAGGAAGGTAGATCCATGGGTAATGCAAGAACTGACCCACATGTCACTGGAACAGACATAAACAAGCAGCATGTTATTGAGCTTTAAAGAATATCATGCTATAGTACTGCTATAAAAGATACCGCAGTGACATCATTTATGAACTGGAGAAAGGGACAGACTATGAAAGAATTATTACTATATCTTCAGCTCCATGAGCATCAATGTTTTTCTAAAAAATCCAAGATCACCTCTCAAATGCTGAGAGTACCTGGAGATTTATGGGAGGCAAGATCTTCACAGTAAAATTTCTACTGATTTGATAGTGTCTTTAAGTAAATACACAGGTTTGGATATTTCATTTTTGACAAATTAATTAGGGTTACAAGGAGCCTTTATATCGTTCTCTTTCACAAAATGAAAACCTTACAATGGAATTAGTTTTCAATCCATTATTATTCTGCCACTAACACATCAGCAGATTGATCTTGTGAAAAGGATCTCCAAGTCTAGCCCCTCCAAAGTCTTTCAAAGTAATTTGTTCTGCTACACCTATAACTCCTGTCCATGAATATTTGAATACCAGACTCATTCATGGATTGATAGGTGTACATCACTATAGACTGGAGAAGGATTGAGGACTACACAGGGAGAGGAGTAAGGAGGAGGCAGACCAGTGTGTGCTGGACCTTCAAGATCAGAAGTTATAGCTGTACATTTCTGAGATGCATTACCTCTTCCATTGGACAGGGTGAGAGGATTAAATGAGAAATAGGTTATGCTGTTTCTCCACTTCCCCACAAAAGCAATTGCCCTATAGAGTAGACATGTACAGAATAAACTAGATAGTGCTCCTCCTGTCAGTAGAGATTTTCTGTAGAAAGGATTAGGGTTCATTTTAAAAGGAATAATTTATGCCAAGCCAAAATTCTGTGAGGCAAAACTGCCTTCCCAAGAGGTTTCCAGCCTTCTTTCCTATTGCCCTCTCCCATCATCTAGAACACAAGTAGATGTTAATGGGCTGTGACAGTGACATATATCTTGCTTCAGTGCTCCTGCTACCTTCTTGTACTGGCACCAGGGAGTGAGGGGCCAATTTGGAAGCCCTTTACTTAGCCCAGCAGAAAAAAAATATGTTATAGATTTGTGATATAAAGCTCTTTTTCTCCCATCAGTTCAGAAATTTGTTAGTATTTCTGTTCATGGAAACATTTAAGTTTTAGTTACTTAGTTTTGTGATTTTAGTGACTGAAAATTATTTTTCATTAACTGCCTTGGCATTTAACTCCTTCATAGGTCCTGGAAGCCCATGGATTGAAACCAATTACTTTGAAACCAAAAGAGGTAATAAAGTATAATGATACCAGCTGATGAAAGCGAGCGTAGTCTGTCACTATTCACTTTACGTGTACAATAAAAGCATTTCATTAATTAATAATAATTTAAAACCAAGCTTCAGAAGGATAATGATGAAGGTGTTGTCAGTAGTGGGATTCACCACTCCTAGTGTCACCCTACTTGACTTGAAATGTCAGACCCAAGCTTGGTGTTCAGATTGGCTCTGTGGTCAGTGGAGAAAGACATGCCTCTTCAGAAAGCACTTTCTACCATCCTGAAACAGCTAAGAGGTATCTAACTGCCCCTAGGCCATAACAGGAGGTCAGATGACTGACTTGAAGCAGGTGTTTTACTTGCTTGGAAGTACTGGTGCTCTAAGGGTGTCTGCAGTGACTTAATGGGGTCATGAGCATTGACACTTTATGTAGCAAAGATGCTCAGAGAAGCTGTGCATTTTATTAATTCAGGATGGCCCAAAAAAGCTAGGCAAAGGTCTTTAACTTCTTCATGTGAGAAGGAGAATTATCACAGATCTGGGGAATTGTCACAGCATGTGGAATATTGCAATGAATTTGTTTAACATCTGCTCTCCCTTTGAAGGGTCTTGCCCTCATCAACGGGACACAAATGATCACCTCACTGGGATGTGAGGCAGTTGAAAGAGCCGGGGCTATAGCCAGGCAAGCTGACATCATCGCTGCCCTTACACTCGAAGTCCTGAAGGGTACAACGAGGGCCTTTGACACTGGTGGGTGCTGGGCCCTCCCTGTCTGCTTGCTTAACAGCTCCTGACAAGAGGGGCACAGCCTGACAGTCTAACTTGTCTTACTAGATATCCATGCAGTGCGCCCGCATCGAGGGCAGGCTGAAGTGGCTTTTCGATTCAGGTCCCTTCTAGATTCCGACCATCATCCATCAGAAATAGCAGGTGAAAAATCTTAACCCTCACCCTCTCGGGTTACCAGGACAGGCTGGGTCCTTCAACAGGACACAATGCATTTGTGTAAGCAATATTGGGTTTTGCCCTCCTTGTGTCTTCCAGAGAGCCACAGATTCTGCGACCGAGTTCAGGATGCGTACACAATGCGCTGCTGCCCTCAGGTAAAGACTGACTTTTAGATCCTTCCAAAACAATAGATATAGGAAGGTGAAGTTTCCACCTCAGAAATAGTCAGTTATGTGCTATCTGACACTGTCAGAGGAAGTGGCTTTATTTTGCTTCTTCTTCGCTTCACAGTAGTGTTAATGGAGACATGCAGTTTGTTGAGCACATGCATGGTACACGTCAGGCAGGATCTAACAAATCTGTGTCCAGATTTGGAAGAGGCCAATGGTCAGAAGCAGAGGGAAAGGGCTGGTTTCCATGCTTGCAGATTTTTTTGGGATTTTCTTCTGCATTGGTGTTAATAACATGAACTGGGCATTTCCAAAAGCCAACAGAGTACAGTATCTCAGATATATTGTAAGAACCCAATCCTATGTGTTTTAATGGGATCAAAGCTATTAATTCAGTGGAATTAATGGCAGTTAGTTAATTAAAAAGAGGTTTTGTTTTTTGTGAGTATTTGTAAGGCTACTTCTTACCTCATAACACTTATCCCAAGAAATATCTTCCATTCAGGTAAGCCAACCCAAATAAGTAAAGAATGTCATGTTCAGATTACTCTTCTGGCAAAACTGCCATAATAATATTAAATACCATCTTTCAAGTGTCTAAGGTTGGCAGTAATGCTCCTGATGTTAAAAGCAAATCCAAGACTGTCTTCTATGTGTGAAAGTCAAGTGGGATGATGGGAGAGGGTCACTGCATCCTGAAGGTGAACTAAGTGCAGATACTAAGCTCAGGCACTAATGTATTTTTGTTCTAGGTCCATGGAATTGTAAATGATACAATTGCTTTTGTGAAGGACATCATAACGACAGAAATCAACAGTGCCACGGACAACCCTGTATCTTTCTGATTACTTGATTTCTATATAAAATTCTGCTTGGCCTTTTTTATTGTTTTCTTCTCTATAATTACTCACACAGGCGACAAGAAGGTCATAACTGGCTTTGGTCAATAACTGCCACTGTTTTCAACAGCAACCTCTCTTCCTTTCCCTGTGACTGCATTTAAGGATTTCTGTCAACACTGTAATGCAAGGCTGCATGTCTGTCAGCACTACAGTGATGCTGTACATAGCATTGTATCAATTGCTGATAAGCATTATTGCTTCTAATCTGTTTAAAATTGTAACTGTCATGGAGAGAATCAAGGAACTGAAAATCTACACTAGGATATGAACAGATGGGGATTTTTGCACCCTCGATCAAAAACCACCCTTTTTGTAACTTGTTTGAAAAAAATACATGTCAAAATTGTACACGTACAAATTTGAAAAACTGAGACTGCGTCTTCATTTCCTGAAAAGTGGAAGTGTGGATGCAGTATAATGTGCTTGCAAATAAAAGCCGATTGGCACAAACACTCCTTCAGTTAAGATATTCCGATAGCTGCCAGATATCTCACATGTAAACTGTATTTTACTCATGTGTGCCTTAACTTCTCCTTAAAGATGGTTTTTGCTGAAAGAGAAGAGACCATTTCTGGAGGAAATTTTCATGGTGAATATCCCGCAAAGGTACTTGAGCATTTGAAGAAAGGAAAAACAATCTGGTTTGGATTTTGGCTTGTTTGTTTTTCTCATGTGGGTTAATGAGATCTTCTTTTGTAGGCTCTGGACTATTTAGCAATCGGTGTGCATGAACTCGCTGCAATTAGTGAAAGAAGAATTGAGAGGCTCTGCAACCCCTCTCTCAGTGAACTGCCTGCATTTTTAGTCACTGAAGGAGGTCTGAACTCGGGCTTCATGATTGCACACTGCACAGCAGCTGCCCTGGGTGAGTGCTTCAGCAATACCATAGGGAGAGCAAGCTAGAAAGACTGATTTTTTCAGGACAGATGAAATCTAATAGTAGACACCGATGTATCTGGCTCCTGTTTTCTGTCTCTTCTCCCTGTGTTTTGTTCTGTCTTGTAAAGTATGAGCATTGGGTATAATTGTAATTATTTCAGTTCAGGCTTCCCTACTCTTCACCAATCCTTGGGCATGTTCAGTGCTCTGAGCATGCAAACTCTTAGTGGACTTTGTGGGAAGGCTTGTCTCAAAGGTGCCCTGATGCCCTCAGTACTGGATGTCTCCATTTGACAGCCTGGTCTGCAGTGTCAGACCCCACAGTCCTCAGCAGACCTGAGTTGGCAGAGCCAGCTCTTGGGGGAGCACACCGAAATTAATCAGTTCAGTTTCCTCTAGTACTCATGGCTAAGGCAACAAGAAGCCTGCTGGCTGCTGGGATACTGCAGCTCACAGGTTCATGGAAACATGAGCCAGTATAAAGATAAACATGCCATGAGAAGAGAGTACATTTTAAAAGTTACAAACATGAACAGAGGATAACAGATAAATGTGAAAATAAGAATCCTGAAGAAAAACAAGTGAATTAACTAAATTGGAGTGCTAAAGGAACCCTGTCTAGAGGCTGGTTTGGGAGGTGGATCTGGAAGAGGACCTGAAATGCTCATCCCCTGGTTTAAGGGCTGGAAGCTTTACCTTTTGGCTGGGGAGAGTTTAAGATAGCTCCAGGCCTTAGATGGTTGCATGGCTTCAGGTTTCATGCACACTTGTGCAATCTGGAGTGACAGATTCTGGGGTGTTTGTGATTTCTGTTATGGGAAATGAAAATTACAGTTCTACCTCTGCTGACACTAGAAGTCCATGGGTCAAAATCATCTCATCCTGTTCAAAACAGCCAGGATTTTATCTGAATTGAAGTTTGAGTTCCTTTTCTTTTTCTTAACATTTTATTTAATCACCAATATTTTTCAAATCTTGCTGCCAGTTTCTGGGTTGTTTGTGTACCAGCTAATGTTTTTCTCTCCCAGGGTTAATAGACAGATCTGAAAAAAATTTGCAGATATTTTGCAACGTTACTGGATGTGTCTGTCTGTCTCTGCTCCAGCAGCTCTGTGCCTGCCAGACTGAGCTGTTTGCAGTGGTCATGTGCAGCCTCTCTGGGACTTGCTGTCACCTACCTGAGTGAGCCAGCTGGGCTCTGGTCCTGGACTGTCACTCCAGCCTATTTGCAATTGGTGTCACCACCTCGCTGTCACTCTTGATGCTCTTCTGAAGCAACTAATTTGGCAAGGGCATTATACAGCACCCCACTGGGCTTCAGAAAGAAAAGGCCGAGTGCAGCCAAAGTGCTATGAATGCAGACTTCATTTTTTCTTTATTAAAGAGCAATTCTCAACCTCAAATTTTCATTGAATGGTGCCTAAGGCCTCTCTGCAGCCATATGCCTGTTGCTTTTGGATGCAGCATGAGAATTTACTCCAGACCTTGCACCTGGCTTTCAAAGTTGGAGTGTGTCACCCTCAGGGACATGGGCAGCCTTGTAGTGAGGTGAGGGATGGGAGAATTTGTATTGCATTCCTCCATCTTTCTAGAGGAAGTTCTGAAATGCCTCAGCTGCAATAAGCAGACCAGATGTTGATCTCTACGTATATTCTTGAAAGCAGGGGAGGGGTGATTTTCGTGACCAAAACCAGAGGGAGCCAATGGTCTTTACAGAGAGTTGCCCTAGAGCAATGGGCAGGACCAGGCTTGTGTTTCAGTTATGCTGCCTGCTATTCTTCTTCAGTTTCCTCCAGGTCTTTGGGCCACAGCAACTCAAACTGGAGGTAAGGGAGTGAAGGGTGAGCTAGCGTTCCATATTTGGTTATTTGCATCTAAAGACTACTGTTGGTTACTGTTTTCAGAGGCAAATGTAATTTTCAAGGTGGTTATTGCAAATTACTCAGTCTGGGTAAAATACTGATGCATCTTGAAAAGAGGAGCAGTAGTTGGACCCAAGGTGGTGGACAGGCTTTTATCTCCATGTTGTCCATGGCTTCTGCTGTCTCATGCCTATTCTGTCCTTCATTGTGCTGGGTTTTTGCAGTGTCTGAGAACAAAGCCTTGTGCCACCCCTCTTCTGTGGATTCTCTCTCAACCAGTGCTGCTACAGAGGATCACGTGTCCATGGGAGGATGGGCTGCAAGAAAAGCTTTGAGAGTTATTGAACATGTGGAACAAGGTAAAATTAAAATTCTGATTCCCAGACAGACCTTCAATCATGAAAATGAGGAGCAAATATCAGTAATGATCAGGTGTGAGGAAAGCAGATACAATACAAACTTCTCCAGACAGAGCTCTCTTCCAAAGCACTGTCATTTTACTCGTGTTTTCATGTGGACTCTGGCAAGCTTCAGAGGGACAACTTTCATTTTTAGCTCAGGCTCCTTTTTCCTCAGTACTAAAGAAGTTTTCTGATTTATGGTGGACATTAATTAGAGTATTCAAGTTACCCTGGAAGAGATTCCTAGGGATTTGAGACTCTGGTGACCAGGAGTTCCTGGTACACTTGAAAGGTCTGTGCAACAGCATGCAAAATCTGCTTGCTGAAATGCTTGATACTGCCCCCAGCATCATCCCTGAAATGATCCTGTCACTGGGCTGGCTCTCTGGGGGGAGTGGATCCACCGGTATTTCACATTGCCTGAACCACATCACACTGTTGATAACAAAGGCCAGGGATAGCGTTACACGGGAAACCTCACCTTGAGCTGTACCTGCCAAACATCCCTTTGGCTGTTCTGCTTTCCTAGTTCTGGCTATTGAGCTGCTCGCTGCCTGCCAGGGCATTGAATTCCTCCGCCCTCTGAGAACGACAACCCCATTGGAGAAGGTCTACGACCTTGTGCGCTCCGTGGTGAGGTAAGACCAGATAAACACCCTCCCCAGAGGCTGCCTGCCTGGAGAGCAGCTGCTGGCAGTGGGGGTTAATGTTTGCCCAATGTCTCATTACAGGCCCTGGATAAAGGATCGCTTCATGGCCCCAGACATTGAAGCAGCTCACAGGCTGCTCGTGGAGCAGAAGGTGAGTGCTGGCTTTTGGTTTGTGTGTAGGATTGCCTAGAAGTCTTCTTCTTTGTCCATGCCTGCTGCTGGTTTTGCTGCCCAATCCTCTTAATGGTCAAGTGGTTTTGTAGCGACTCTCTCCCAGCTATTGCACACAGAGTATTAGCCTGAAAACAAGACAAGACAAAATATTTTTGCCTTGAATCCTTTCACTTTGTCCCCTTGGAACTGTATCCTTTCCCATTCCTTGTCAACTCCTTCCACATGCTCTTCCCTACAGCTGATTCTATCTGCCTTTCTCTGGTTCTGCTCCTCCCATACAGTAAATCCCACCCAATAACTTTTCTTCAGGGTTTCCTGAACTCATGCATTGATGCCTCAGCTGACCTTTTCTTTGCCTCTGACCCTGCTGTTTCACATTCTTGTTTCGCAGGTGTGGGAAGTGGCTAAACCTTACATTGAAAAGTACAGGAGGGAACACATCCCTGAATCAAGACCCATTTCACCTACAGCTTTCTCCCTGGGATCACTGAGAATGAGTGCAGATGATAGTCATGACCACAGGCATCAAAATGAACTTTAAGAGTTGGGATCCTCTGGAAGAGAGCAGATCCTTTCCGGGAGGAAAGAGCCTTGTCTGAGCATTCTACTCAAACCATTCTACTCAAACTCAATGTGGTTTCTCCAGGTGGCCTACAGGACCTGACTGTCTAGCACAGAAGCACAAATAGATAATAAAGTCTCACTGCTTTC
Organism: Regulus satrapa; assembly: GCA_013396955.1. Classification (NCBI taxonomy): domain Eukaryota; kingdom Metazoa; phylum Chordata; class Aves; order Passeriformes; family Regulidae; genus Regulus; species Regulus satrapa. The sequence continues at coordinate 27,849 of VWZN01013794.1, forward strand.
CTCATGTGTAAAATATAACCTTGTTGCAAATAATATGGTTTTGACTGATTTTCATGAACTTCTGAATACAAATCATTCAGACTCCTGCTGAAACCAGTATTTGTTTTGTCAACTTTTTATTTGTTTTCTCTTCATCTGTGCCAATACCAAACAGCCTAAGTTTGATATTCTTTTTTTTTCTCCCCCTTTGTGTAACTGCTGTAATCCCCTTCATTTTGCCACAAGCAAGATTATCTTTACACTTGGTTCTTCTCTCTTTTGCAGATCGCATGTGAGGTATAGGCTTTTCTATAACAGGAGCCTTTTTAGAGCAGGTGTTTCAAAAATCAGAAAAGCTGTATGCATAGGAATGTGCTATGGAGATCATTGCTCCAGAACAAATATATTCTGGTGACAGACTACATTTAATGCAGCTTTCCAAGAGCTATGAGCTCACACCTGCAATCAATCAACTGAGGCTTCACATATGGCTGTAGCAATCTATTTTCCTGCCATGTGTATGATAATGAAAATGTAAAGCAAAAGCTTATTTTGGAAGTAAGTAGAACAGGTGACATAGGGGCCAGAAAAGGAGGAAGAGAAGGTGTAGGACTAGTGAATGTGAACCAGTGCTGAGGCAACAGCACCGAGACCTACACTCCACGGCTCACCAGGTCTCTGCCTATCTGCCAAGGCTTGTCCCCACAGATGGGATCATGACTGAGTGTACTCTGTGTCACAACACTGACCTCTCTGGCACAGGCTTTATTTTGCAAGGGAAGAGTCAGGACATGGATTTCACCTCATGGTGCGGTGATGACATGGCTGTGAGGATCTGGCTGAGGAGCATCCAGCACAAGCTGAAAGCCTCCCCAGGCTACTGGTTATGCTGCAAGGGGCAGCCAAAGCACCAGTGTGGGGCTTTCTTTGAGTGTCTGACACCTGCCATGCAAAAATGTGCACTGAGGAGAGGGCTCATGCCTTGGGCATTCAGAGAAGAGATTCTGGGCCTTGCTTCCCACTCACCTCTGCTTTTGGCTGCCTGGGACCAAGGGATCCCCAGCAGACATTGCAGCACGGTGGGCTCAGGTTTTGCACTGTGCCTGTGCAGAGCTGAGAAGCAGCACCACGCTGCCTGCACCCTGCATTTAAGAAATGCCTCTGCTCCTTCCTTGACAGCCTTCCCAGACCCCTTTATAACCACGATTTATGAAGGCTGTCTTGGGCAGAATGCACTGTGCAATCACATACTTGAGATGTTCTTTCAAGCTTTAAAAAAACAAAGTTGCACACCCGCATCTGGCACAATATCTGCTTGTAGGAAAACATATCAAGTAGCAGGAATGCTATTACATTGTTTTAAATACTGATTTAGTTGGCTAGCCTGGGTCAAAATAAGTATGAACAAAGATACTACAGGGGCTGGCTTGCAGATTTTGGGTGTTAACAGATGTGTCCAAGGCTCAGAGCGATCAGAAGGTCATAATAATGCTCATACCTGTTTGTGATGGCTTTCAAATATCTGTTAATCAGAATGAGACCATTGTCCTTCCTCAGGAGTCTGGTTCACCAAAGCATTTTGTTCTGTATCACAGGTTATGTCACTTGCTTATATCAATAATTATTTTTGGTGTGAAGTTCTTCATGCTTGTCAGGTGCAATTTTATGACTTCACCTTCAGAAAGTAAATATTTTTTGCTTCTGTAGCCACCATCCATTTGAAAATTTGAATACTTAGTTTATGGGTATTCAGAGACCTTCCTACCACTGACCCTGTGCTTAAATATTGCAAAAGCTTAAATTCCCCAGAGCTGTAACATCCTATTTTTTCTGCATACTGCATTCCTAAGTGATGTTACAAGCTGCAGGGGAAACAAAAGCAGTAGTTGAAAGAAAAATGAAAGAGTGCTTTAAAGAAATGTTCCTAAGTTTCAACACAGCTTTGAGTAAAAATCATCATACTTAACTTACCAGAATCACATTCAAAATTCCACAAACAAATATGACTTGTTATTTTAGATTCGGCCAAGAATAAATTAAATTAGGTCTTTTCTGGAACATCTGTATGACACTGCATGTGATCTTCTCCCAACACAGCCAAGGGCCATCCCAAAAGCTTACCTGAGCCCCTGGCCCTCTGTCACAGGTTACTTAACATCACACTCCCCAGTAAATCTTACCTGGATCCAAATTCTGTTAATTCATTGCCAGTTTGTTTGGGTTATTTTCAAATATAATAATATTATAGATTAATTATAGGAAAGATATTGCATATATAATATAGATTAGGTATAGGAAAACATTTTTGGAAACTGTCTTATTTAAGATGGATACAATTCGAAATTATTTTATTGTGCTGAGAGGAGGACAATGGACACGGAGATGCACCAAATGGGTAATGTTTGGTAAGGTTTATTTGAATAAGAGTGAGTAGGCAAACAATTTACCAGTAAATACAAATCTGCTTAATCTGTTGCTTTGAAATACTCCATGCTAATTTGATTTTAGTAGCTTACTAAACTGCTGCCTTCTCTCAGTAACTGCTCATTGTCTCACACCTCTCATTTTCGTAGACGACTTTTCCTTTAACAATAACGTAGTTGACCAAAGCTTCATGTCCACCAAACTGGTAAATCAAGTGTTCCCACCTAAAAAGACAAAGTGCTGAAGAATATATAAACTTGCATACAAGCAGGTCACATGCCCAGCATGTGTGGCAATTTTTATAAGATTTGCTTGAAAATGGGAAAATACTATTCCATGTCTACATGCTGTCTCTTGCTGCATGAATACAGTGAGTCTATCAGTCAAGAATTTATTCAGTGAAATAAACATATATTATCTCTAAGTAATTTGTAACTAGGCATGAATTACTTGTAGTAACAGCCCCAAAAGTCTTAGGCTTCATTTTCCACTGGAATAATTAAGAAAAATCAAAGTGGGCCTGAAGTGCTACCAATGTCCCTTTATACACTGAAGATAACTAAGGTTAAAGCACATTTCAAATGCCAATGGAAGAACAAACCTGGATGAATTTATGATAAGAAGATCCCCCTGCTTGCCGACCTCCAAGGAGCCATGTGTGTCTGACTTGCCCAGAGCATAAGCTGCATTAATGGTGGCAGCTGCCAGTGCTTCATTCATCGACATCTTCATGTTTACACAGGCCAGATGCATCACCATAGGCTAGTAGGCAAGGAAGGAGACAATAGGAGTTACCAGGAACACAAAGCTGTGGATGCTTCAAATCCCTAAGCACCCTCCTTCTTCCTTGCACAACAGAAGGAGTTGTTTCATACAACAGAAATTTTGCCAAATCCAAAAGGAGAACTCTAAAATCAGTAGCTTTGAGAGCATACTGGTAGGCCTCTCAGTGCATATGAAGGATGGAACCCGTTCTGGTTTCGAGAATTTCTGGCAAAAACTACCAATACACACAAACATAGGCAGCTGTCTGCGTGGGGCATGCAGCTCTCCTTGTGTACATGAAACCAGTTTAAATTGTGCAAGACCTATACACAGGTTGTACTAATGAAAAAAATTCAGAATTCTATGGTTTCAGTATTAGGATTATCTTACCATTGAAAAACAGTATGCATTAGGATTAAAGTCACTGCCAAGAGCAACTATAACACCTTCTTCCAACATTTTTCTAGCTTGAGGTTGCTTCAGTCTAGTGGGGAAAATAAACTTATCAGTACAATGTGCTTAATTATCATACAATGATTTACAAGGGCAAAAGTAATCTCTCAGTTTGGCTACATTCATGCATTCAGTCACACTCATCCTTATGGAGATGAAAGCCCAAATTCTCTTATCCTCCCTACCTATCTCCCTATGGACAACATAAATGGGAAGTATGAGCTACAGCTTTTGCAGTAACAGCATGTGGCAGTAACCAGTGTCAACCCTCAGGCTCCAGACCACTGAAATTCTGGTATTTATTCAGACATCAGCCACTTAAGAATTTACAAGATTAAAATCTTAATTTCTGAAAAAATCTAATTTTCTTGTTCTTACAGCTTCAAACACAGGCTCCAAAATATGAGCAGTAGCACATGCAATGCAATAGTCCCTTCCCGATTTTTTGAGTCTGTGGGTGTAGTCTGCATACATTAGAGACCTTTTCACTCAGCAATTATAATGCAAACCATGTTTTCAATAACTTCAGAATCTGGAATAGCCATTTCAAAATTGTTCAGCGCTTGGATTACTCTGTGTAGGTGTTTGCAGGGTGGGCACTTCGAAATACACTCTCTAGGAAATTTTAGCCATAGTTGCTGTAAAACCACTTCAAATCTCCTGTCACCTCTCAACAATCTCACAGATTTCTGAGGATTTCCAGCAGAAAGAAGACATAAGGAGGGAGACTTGTTCAGCTCTCTGTACATGTGATTGCCTTCACTGTCCCAGGCTGATCCTTAAGGCATAGATACACGCTTATGCTTTTACATTAAAAGACCCTCAGACCACAAACACTGATTTGCAGTTACAGAAGTTTCCCTTCAATCTAGTGGCCTTACCTTAGCATGTAGGCTGTTGTTGGCAGAAGGACAGCAGCACATTTAGCTCTTGCCATCGCCATAATACCTTCATCACTGACTTCTTCCAGGTGGCTGATGGCCCGGGCTCCTAGTTCAGCTCCAAGCTAAGAAAATTTTCAAGCAAATTACCCACTCTTCTCAATTAATTCCATTTAAAAACTTGTTTCTAAACAACAGGAAGAGACAATTCGCTACTAATACACAATATACCAGAAAAGAAATAGTAAAGAATGCTTGAAAGAACTATCAGAATACAGAAACAAAATATTCGTTAATTTACTGCAGGAAAAATTGATCACTTTATCCACCCAGGGAGCAGAAGCACACCTTCAGTGGTGTTTTTAACAGCCAAATACACAAACTATGTGAGAGCCACGGATGAAAACAATATCAACTCCTGTTCATAAAGGATCCCTCAGAAAATACTTCACAAAACTGAATGCTGCCTTCCGTGGGGACGTCAAATAGCCTTTTACAATCAACCAAGTTTTTGGTTTGGTTTGGTTTGGTTTGGTTTGGTTTGGTTTGGTTTGGTTTGGTTTGGTTTGGTTTGGTTTGGTTTGGTTTGGTTTGGTTTGGGTCTTCTTATATACACCTTGGGCAGATCCCACAAGAAGGAAGTAATATTTAAATGAAAACATGGTGAAACATGGTGTCACAGGGACTTTCTTTAGCCAGATATTTGGGAACCTAGTCTTGACTAAACCACCTCATCCAAGTGTGCTGGGATATACTGATATCTGAATAGTGAGAGCGCTGAGTGTGCTCATGCAATTTGACTTGCTGCTTCTAACAGGACACTTAACAAAAAAAAAATTTTCAAGTTGCATAAAAACCATGTTTTTTTCATTCTTGGCTGCATGGATATCCACCTTCCTGATCTGTATCCCGTGTGGAAGATAAGCAAAGTCAATGTTTGATTAGCCAGTGCCCGTTAGTCCCAGAGGTCAAGGCTTCCTCCCATGTCCTTAACTCCAAAGCTGCACATGGACTGCTCTTCCTGGCATCTATCAGATGGACTAGTTCCTAAAGTCTTAGAAAAGACAACCTCAGTTTTGAAAACTGCAACTCTTTCACAGATTGGGCTCTCACAGGAGCACAAATGAATGTTAAGAAAGACGTACCTCAGCAGATCTCATCGGATGGAGTTCATCACCATGGAAGTTAATCTGTAACCCTATATCTTTCCCAGCTTGAAGTATTCTCCTTGTAGACTCCAGATCAAAGACTCCCTTCTCACAGAACACATCTATATTGTTGACATGTATTTCGCCACTTAGTTTGAGTTCTTTCAGTTTAGGAAGGTGGTTATTGATAATGTCATCTGTGGCTTCAGTAGCAGTTTTCCCTCTAATGAAAAAAAAATGTTACAGAGCCATATGAGTAACATCCTTGAAGTCTGACACACACTCAAGCCATACATGCAGCTACTGAATTATTTAGGAAATTATGTAAACATTAATCCCTTAAAAAAACCTTCAAATTAAAAAATTAACCCCCATTGTAATTCATATACTACCCAATATGAGTTACTTTCCATTCAAACAATATTAGGTTGTATTACTGAATGTTTTTAATAAAGTTGGCATCTTGGATGCTAACATATTTTTCCACTTTCCTATTCATATATTCTGACCTCTTTATTCTGTATTTTAAAATATAACTATTTAAAATACGTAAATGAGCCTTGCAATATGTTAAATGGTACTCATACTGTATTTTTTATGCAAGTATCAAAGCACAAAGGGGATATGCAGTATAAATTATTATTTTTAATTTACCTCTCCTCCTTTTATATCATTCAGAGTGATGGACAGATAACTGTTTCTAATCAGAGGGGCTTCCCAAGGTTTTAATTTGCCAAAGTCAGAATCATTTACTAATCCTCTATTACAGAAAGATAACCCAGGAGAGATCACTAAATGCATCAGAAAGAGCAAATAACCCCAAAAACCTGCAGCTGAGTCGGCACTTTCCAATTTTGATATCTAGGGACAAGAGATGTACAGCAGTTAAACGTCTGAGAATCTCAGTGCTGGTTTTGGGCACCATGAGGCACACACATGGCTGAGTATGCAATGGCAAGAAATTCAAAATTAATTCAAGAAGCCAAATTCTGCCTGAATTTGTGAACAAGGTTATAAAGGAGAGCCCTTCCTCCATTCCCTTCTCACTGAAACAGTCATTGGGGTTGGTCAGCCTCTGAACATACCAAGGCTTGTCCCTTTTCTCTTTCCACTCAGCAGCCTTTGGAGGAATTTAGGCTGAAAGATTAAGGCCAGAGCCAAGACAAAACAGAGGGAAACACTAAAACAGAGGGTTTCACTTTTTGAGGGATATAATGCCCCAAAATGCAAAACAAAACTGCTGTTGTTTTAATGCAGAAGATTTTTGCTCAAGGAAAAACTTTGAAATTTTTTTTATAAAGTTGAAAACGGCCCAACAATACCTTGCCAATAAAAAATAATGATGATTTTTTAAAAATCAGACATTCCCCAAACCATGAGTTTGATTCAAAGTGATGACTGGAGGAGACCAAGGCAGATTTCTTCTTGGTCAAAATGAAAACCTAAGCCTGAGTCTAAGTTTGAGAGGTAGCATAAAATCCAAGCAAAATAGTCTAGAGAGAGATGTTTGATTGAAATGAGAAGGATTTTAAAAGACCCAAACTGGAAAATACGGGTAACTCAGTATTTCCTTCAGGAATTTCCTCAAATCCTCAACTACCTTTTCTCCTCACTTAAAATACAGTAGCCTTACTACTACTACATTTTATTATGCTAGATGTCCATCAGTGGGGACAGAAGTGTGCAGAGAATGAGAAGACACATCTGTCTTTCTAAAACATGAGAGTTACTATGTTTGTAGAAACATTGGAATTTATTTAATTGTTTTTTAGAAATGCTCAAAGCATTTTGGTGGGAAAGACTATCAGGATATTGACTGAGATCCTGCAAAGGTTTTTTAGGGGAGGGAGAAAGGAAACTAAGAAATACATATATAGTTTGGGGCAAAAGGTCCATTTTATATTACTATTAATTCCTCTAAATTTTAGTAGAACTTCCTAAAAGAAGTAATTGCTGCCTTCAGGTAATTTTAGTTACTTTATTCTTAACCATCATCCAGTTATTGAAGATGATACAGGATTCATTTTCCATTATTAGATTGACAAAAGATCAATTACTGTCCTGTTCCAAATACACAAGAATTAGATTGCAAAAAATATTTTCTGGGTCATGTTTTCTTGAATGTTAGAAAAGTCTGGGGTTTTTTGGCGTATACATTTTTTTTCTTTTAATGAACATCTCTTGAATACTGCCACATAATAAGCCTGCCTCCATCTCACATGCCTTGTCCTGCAGCAGCCTGCCACTTAGTATGTCAAAGTATCTAGCTAAAACTGCTCATTAATTCCTTCATACACTAGAATCTGGTAACATGAAGATGTTCTTTTCATTATAGCGAAATAAAAATCAGAAGTGAGAAAGGATTTTTATGATATGTCTACTTGAGCTATCAGAATAATTGATTAAACACAGTTTAATCTTTATCTCATAGCTGTAAGATGTATGCAAGCCTTCATTGCATGGAAGCATAGTTAGATTTTGTTTATGGAGCTTTATAAAGATTAAATATTTCAAATTTGTTGTTATTTGGCCAAAATAAAATCTCCTGACAGAGACTGAGTTTGAAGGACAGCAGCAAATGCAAGCAGAAGAACTTTCTGAATAGGAAGCCCTCTAATCTTTGCTATGTTCAGTGTGAGCATCAGCTGGGAGCAGGGGTTCTGTGCTAAACCTATGCTGGCATGTAGGAGTCACTAAATAATGCTGCCCCACCTTCCTTCAAACTAAAATTTCAGAGTTTCCTATAAATATTGGCTGCTGTTTATCAAGTCTGTTGTATTTTAGGAGTGAGGCAGAGGAAACTAATTTTCAATGCAAAGCAGCAGTACTTAAGAGAAAGAGAAGTCAACTCCTATTACTTGGGCACAGCGTGAGCTCCACAGTATGTTGAGGAAATGCCAATATCCATGGATTTCTTGGCACGTTCAATCACCCTGAGCATTTTGAGCTCCGTTTCCAAGTCCAAGCCGTATCCACTCTTGCACTCCACCAGCGTGGACCCTGCTCTGAGCATGCGCTCAAGGCGGTGCTGGAAGGAGGTGAACAGCTCGTCCTCCGTGGCCTTCTGAGTGTGCTCCACAGTAAAATGGATTCCTCCCCCAGCCTGGTGGATCTCCATGTAGGATGCACCTGCCAGCTTGGGTTAAAGGAAAGAGAACAAAAAACCAATCCCATACAATTAGCTGTGAACAGTGTGTTTTCCATCCAAGAGATAGTGGGAAGTGCCTTGAGGTTTCTTGGCAGTGAGAGAGACAAGGAGAAGAGAAAAAAAAAAAACAAAAAAAACAATTCCCGTTAAATCTTCCTCTCTCTTCTCTCTCTCTTTCACTTAAGTGAAGAAATGTTGTAAGAAATGGCATAAAGATAATTACTCTGCAGATCTGTTTTCCCCTGAGTCCAAGGGGAAAACTGATCTCTCATTTAAAAATTCATTTCTGTAGAAAAGAAAAAGGAAGGGAAAAAATCAAGACTTAGATGGTAATAGATGGCAACACTCCTGTATTGCTTCAATTAATGCAAAAATATATCAAGGGTGGCTGCAAAGGATGCAGGTACACTCCTCTCTCAGCCTGTCAGCATTCAAAAATCATCCCTCCTCCCTCAGGTAGGTTATCTGACAGAAATTATATATATATATATATATATATATATATATATTT
>VWZN01013794.1:46613-79917 GCA_013396955.1 Regulus satrapa
GAAGGGGGGCCCCGGCCCCGCCCCCGCCGCAGGCACCCCCGGCCCCTCACCTGCATGTTCATGTAGCCGTCCACGGACACGAGGTAGCCCTTGTACTCCATCCCCCACTTCAGCTTCACCATCACCGGCTTCCCCGTCAGCCCGTTCAGGAACGGCTTGGGGTTGAGGGGCAGGCTCTGGCGGGGAAAGCACACGGTCAGCGCGGCCCGCCCNGGTTCACCCTCAGGCCGCGCCCGAGCCTCGCCGCCGTGCGCCGGGCCCCGCGCGGTGGCGGAGCTTATAGGAGGCGCGTATATAGAGTTTATAGGAGGCGCATATGTAGAGTCTATAAGACGCACATTCCCTGTCAGTGTCTTTTGACTCGAAGGCAGAGATGTTCTTGGGTCTACAGAGAGCCGTGAAACATCAGTCCTGCGCTAGATATAATTTGCCTTGGCCTTTGACAGGCAAATATGTTGAACCGACGTCTGTACCGTTTAGCGCTAATGTTTCTTCACTAATGCCTTTTGCTACTCTATGTATAAATTCATCAAATGCCACAGTGTGTATCTCTGTTCCTGCATACAGAAAATTCCTTTGATCTTCAGTGTATTGGGTACGGAATGTGGAAAAGACACATTCAGGAAATTTAACCTTTCAGTAACAACTCTTGTGGGTTCTGAGCGCTTCACCGTGCGCTTCCACTCAGTGCCTTACTACTGAAAGCAAAACCAGTCTCACCTCACATCGGCGCATTTAAAGCTGTTGATGCAACAAGCCGTCTCTTCCAGGTCCTGGCCGTCCTTACACACCGGAGCACCATGAATGTGTAGGAGCGAAACAGATGGAATTGTAATTCCTGTTCACTAGCGTTTATTAAAAGTGCAGTAACAGAATCACTGAATTGTTAGGGTTGGAAGGGACCTCTGATGATCATCCAGTCAACCCTCCTGCCAAGGCAGGGTCGCCAAGAGCAGGTGACACAGGAAGGTGTCCAGGTGGATTTGGAATCTCTCCAGAGAGGGAGACTCCACGGCCTCCTCGGGCAGCCTGTTCCAGTGCTCTGCCACTTTCAACCTGAGGAATTTCTTCCTGATGTTGGGGTGCAACTTCTTGTGAAGATATCTAGATGTGCATTTTCATGCCAATTAGAAATAAGTGTGATTTTTATTTTAGGGCGTAGTGGATGGGCAACAGAAACAACACCAAAATCATGCTAATTATCTTCCTGGTAGCAGGACTCCCTATGGACCAGCTGAAATAGTAACTAACTTACAAGATTTTTTTGTAAGGAAGGCTGTGTTTAGACTATGCAGGAAAAAATATGAACACAGTGGTAAACTGTATATATATGAAATTTTTCATGCCATTTGAAGTGTAGAATAGTTGATTTCCCATGATAGCGTGTATAATGTGACAGAATGCAATGAGCTTAGAGTGACTGTCTTGAATAAAATCATTACTGTAAAGAGCAATTTTTTGCACTGTTCTGACAAGGTTAAACATGTGTGTCTGTGAATGGCAATATAACAGTTTCAGTATGCTATATGTGTAAATAGCACTAGTTATATTTACATATGAAACCAATTTTGACCACAATGTCTCCTACTCATGTTGGGAAAACTTTTTGTGTACCAAAAAATAGGAGCATTTATATCCTTCTTTTAGTGCACTCTGTTCCTCAGGTGAGTAAATATTCCAGCCCTGTTGTTACAGAACACAAGCATTTCCCAGGGTCATCGATCTCAGTGTAGAAGTCAGAGAGCGAGAGTGCTTGACTTGTAGTTTCATAATTGGTCCATGAATTCACACATCAGTAATCTCATCAGCTGCGGCCTGAGTCTGCAGCAATTTTGTGTGGTGGTAGGGTAAGAAGAAGGACTGAAAGCAAAGAATGTGTGACTACATCTGATGGAGTTAACTGAGTAAGTCAGTTAGTCAGGAAATGAAATAGCTGTTGTTTTTCTTTTCCCATAATAAGGAATTTACTGTTTACCTTGTTGACTGAATCACTCTGACTCAGAGACAGCCTTCGTATGCCGATCTTCGGACCTTCAGTACAAGGGTGAAGATTAGCTTTTGTTGTCTTTGTATTTCCCATGTAATAGGGGAAGTAATAATTTGCATTCTTTTCTGCCTTTGGGTCAGGGTATTTAGGCTGTTGCTCAACAGGAAACGAACAGGAAAGAGTTGTTGTAATAGATTAATCCAGAAATCCACCTTAGCTCTTGGGTGGATGGATAGGATTTTCTCTCACAGCTCAGGGGTGAGAATTTAACAGAAAGGCCCACACTAAGGCCCTAAGGAAGCACATTAAGCAGTTGGACATTCAGGGTCAGTAGCATTTCTGGTGGAGGGGCTGGTTAGATAGCATTGTCTGTGCAAGCACAAATTCTCACTGTCATCACTAATGCACTGTTGTTGCCATAAAACCAGGCTGAGAGGGCCCACTGCTGAGAGGAACCTCAGCAGCCCAGAACTCCTTCCTGATTCAGCCGAGTTTGCTGGGACAGGAACTCCCTGCAATAATGTGTTTTTGCCTGCCATAAACACGTTATTAAGGAAACCCTCAGAGCTTCCAGCTCCTAGGCTGTACATTTAGTGACCATCCTGTGCCTTTCCCTACTGATATGCCAGTGTCAGTGAGGGCTTCCTCCACTGCATTCTTATTCCACGTCTGGCAGACTACTTCTGATATCACACGGTCATGTCTACCAGAACAGTAAGAGCATCAGCTTTGCCATCCCCATGTCATGGGCAGTTAAAGAACTTAGAGCAGCCATGAAAGCATGGCCCCGAACTACAAGTGGGCAGAGCTGAGTTAACAAAATGGAAGCTCCATCAGGAGACAGCACCTTCAAAGGACAGGTTTGCATTAAAAAGGACCCAGTGTAGCCGCACGGAGTTAGCCCTGCACGTGGCAGGTGAAATTCTGCTTCTGTTGGATTCATAATTTGACAAAGCCATGTAAGAACCTGTTGCTCTCTCCACACAGCCTGTACCAGGTAAAGACGGGACCGTTTGTTCCATCTTTAAAGTAAAGTTTGTCCCAGCAAACATGCCACCCTCCTTCCTCCCCCTTGCCAGACTCCCAGGCCAAGTCTGGTCCTTGAAAATATTAGGTGATATGATGATACCTCAGTCTAAGGCTGACAGTTGTTAAGTAGGCTTGTGTACAGCAGGTGCTAATTCATTCTTCTGTTCTAACTTCTTGGGGATGAAATGGTTATTACTCTTGTGGCCCTAGGAGGATTTTGAAGCTCTATGCACCCTCAGGGAGTTTTGCTGTTGTAGCAATGCTGTTAAAACGTGAAGAGGATCTAGGACTCAGGCCATGTATTGACTTGAAAAACATCTATTTCTCCTTCAGGAATAGGCATAATGGAAGATTTTCCATTAGGTAGCATACTGGAATGGGAAATGAGATCTCACCCACAACTTGTCTGGAGAGAGTATCAAAGTCTAAAAATATTTTTCAATAAGTAACACAAAATTTTCTCTATGTGAAGAAAATCTGTATCATTTATCAGCTCTTGGTGACTTGGGAACTGCTGTAGTAGTAATGTGTGGACTGTCAACAGCCCTCACATGAGGTATAGTCCTGACTTTATGGGGCTTTGCCAGAGTAAAACAGTTTTGCTTCAAGCAGTATTTTTTCAGAAGTGTCTACCAGTGAAACACCTTTCCTCCCAGCTGATTTTCATTTTAATGACACTGCCTCTGATCAAATCTCCATGTGAGGCAATGGCCATCAACCACAGGCCTTCAGCACAGATTGTGACTGGGAGTTGGGAGGTAGTGACATCAGGCTGAAGGACAACAGGGGCTGTAGTTTCTGTCTGCTATTCTCATCAACAGAAACAAAGCCATGCTGTGCTACAGGGATGGATATACAGGATCCAAGTACTTGGAGGCACAAAATTGGTTAGCCTGTTTCAGGCTTTATCCGAGCAATATGCCTCTTTCCACATGCTGGCAGATGTTCATCTCAGTGTAAGACTGTAGCCCAGAATAGATGCTCAGTTTTGCTGAGCAACTTGGAAACTTCCAAAAGAAACGATACAGGGGAACCACAAAAACCAAACCAGGAGATTTTCCATTGGTCCTGCATGCCTGGCAATGGCTAGCAACAGTAATATGAGGGATCACAAACAAAACACAAACGTCTGTTTGGGATGGACTTGCCCAGTAAGCAGGAGACCGCCATGTGAGCAACTCCTGAGGTAGGAGGCAGAGGTGAGCCTTGGAAGATAGAAATGCAGGGTTTTTTCATGGGTAGAGGATTTAGGTGCAGTTTCAGATCAGTACAATGCCTTTTTTCTGCAATGATCCAAGTATAAAATGAGACTGAGGGTGGAGGGGGGAGCAGGTATTTGCTGACAAAAGACCAGATCTTTTGTCCACACTATCAAAGATCTGCCAGAGTGGCTCTTCTGTGAACCTGTCACAAGGCTGGGCTGTACCAAGAAGAAGGAGCATGGGATAGGTATTGTACAGAAATTATGGACACATTAAAGCCTCCTTTTATCCATATTGAAAACCTTCATTTTTCTTTGCAAATAGTCTTCATGCAAATTATGCACTACACTAAAGAGAGGCCCTTTAAGAATGTGTCTCTGAAAACAGTCTCCTTTGCCAAGAAATAATGGGACTTCCTTAATTATCAGCTGTTATCTTCTGGGTTTAGCAAACTTTCATTGCTTTATGTGCAGTTGCTTCTTTTATGCTTTGACATTAATGAATTGGAATTGAAATTATGTACTGAGAAAAACAAAGTGATCTGTACAAATAATAAAATGGTGTACTTGTGTGTGTCATAAAGAAGGAGATCAAGTATTGTGCAGAAGGAATTTGGAAACTGTGCTTTCGCACAAACATCTTAATAGATATTAATAGTTGGCTTCAAATCACAGAAGTTATGTAAGGGTTGCTGTTTTGAGAAATCTGTCTGATCAGAGCTCAGAAGGTCTGGCTGATGTTGGAGGCTCCCTGCCATAACGGAGGAGCTCAACTGCTGCCATTTTTAACAGAAAATCTTGTGGGGAGGGAGGAGAGAAAGGAGCTATTAGGCAACAGGCAAGTAGGTCAACAGAGTGTTGCTGGTCAAGAGGTACAATACTAGGTATTGTACAGATTCCCTCACCATTTCAGAGAGAGAAGGAAACTAGCTGGATAGGAGAAAGTCAGAGACATAAATGATGCTGGATTAAAAGGAGCAGCTAAAGCTAGGATTCCTGAATTTCTTAGAAAACTGTATGACCCCAAGCAATATTCTGGAGAGATGAGGCAGAGAAATAGGAGCCCAGATCCCAAAGAAACCTGAGTCATCATGGTTGACTGGCAGCTGCAGGGACAAATATGTCAAATATGGCAAATGGAGGGACCTCCCTCCATTACACAATTTGGCCAGATGCATCTACTCTTCTGATACCCAAAGGGAAGAGTGATTTGGGGTTGGAGCCTCTGCAAAGTCTACTAGGTTATTTGCATCCCTCCCAGGAAAGCCAGTGCTGGTCCTCAGGCAGCTGGGCCACAGGGTCTCCTTTCCAGGAAGGATCTGCAGACAGAAAAATCCCCAGCCTCCTGTGCTCTGTGATGTCTGCAATTCGTGTTTGTCTTTAACCTGAGCCCAAGGGCCGCATCTCATCTATCTTGGAGGCAGCAGTCACTGCCCTGCATCTGAGATTAGTGGCTTCCAGTGGCTTCTGCCTCTCTGCTAGACTGGTGTTCTTTTGTTAGGGCCTCTCTGGGTGATGGACTGCCAAAGGTCCTCTGTAAAGGCACATGAATGCGTACAACCTTCCCTGGGGAGCACATTGGAGGAGAAGCTTTCATGCAGCCAATCTGTGGTCACTGCTAGAACCTTGAAGTATCTCATTGCCTGCCTGAAACAAGCAGGAGTCTGAGCTTGTGTAGGTGGTCAGGCTTTTCTCGAACTCTGCAAACCCCAGAGGCTTAGCCTGCCCAAAATAGGAAGGACTATAAGATGGGGATGTTCAGTTAATTAGGACCAAATGGCCAAGGCAGAAAGCACAAAAGACTGCAGTATGCTCATAACTCAGAATCCCATGTTTCAACACACATCATCTGTTACAAATCCATGAGAGAGAGCATGGCTCTCTGTAGCTGTTTACGCTGGTCATATGCCAACTGTCCCCAAATTACCAGTGCCCTGACTTTCACACTTCTTGGGGCAGTGGCCAGCTGTATGTGCTGGGTGCAGTGTGGAATCACAGAAATTCCTTTTTTGAGAATTCTTGAAGAGCTCCTTAAGTTGGAGTTTTGGCCAGTGAAGTTTCCACTGCATTATGTCAATGACAACTCACAAGAGACCAGCTCTATCTGGTTCATTTTTAGTCAAGAGTCCATTGATGTGCTGGTGTTCCCTTGACAAAACTGCTTACTGTAAAGCCGTAAGTTGTCATTTAGTTTGGCCTTTCTGCTTTCGTGTTGCTGAGTATCCCGTTAGATGAATTATACAGCTGTTAGATTTTTTTTTCCCAGAGTGCTCAGAGGATGAGAGCTGGCTTGTCTTTGCCCAGCAGGTGTTTCTGAGGAGGCAGCTGATGTGCCCTGGGCTTCCCTGCTTGACCCAAGAGCCAGGAGAGACACTACGAGCAATTTCAGTGCTTCTGACAGTGCACTGACAATTCCTGATGCTCCTTGCATGCCCCAGATGACCTGGCCCTACTGCCACACTGCTCCCTTTGGGTCCTTTTCCGTTCTCTGAATCTTTGATAGCAGCCACTGCTGCTGTCTGCGCTTGGCGTGAGCGGCCCCAGCAGCATAGCACGGTCTCTTAGAGGCATTCACATTCGTTTGGTGCCTTCCCTCTCCAGAGCAGTGTCTTTTCTGTGGCACTCTGCCCTGAAGGTGACGGGAAGGCCATGGGGTGAAGCGATGTGTGTCCTTGCGGTAGGATTCAGAGGTGGTCAGTAGGGGATCCCCTCCTCTGCCCAGCACTGCCGTGACCAGCAGGCTTGCACTGATAGGTACTGACCAGGCCAGCCAAGGGAAGATCGTGCCCTGATTGCACTGTTTACTGAAATGCAGGATAGAGGCACTTAGCTAGTTTGGGTAATAAAAACAATTGAAAAAAGCCTGCTTCTCTGCCAACAGACATATTGTGATGTCTGAGCTGGCTCTCTCCAACCACTGCATGCAAACTGAGTTGATTTGGAGGATTAGGGTATGTTCAAGGGTTAGACCGTGGCCACATCTTGCAAGCACAGCAAAAGGTGTACCCTTAATAAAGACCATTTGCTGTAGCACTCAAGTCTTTGCTCCAAAACTTTTTTTTCCAGAAGAAGCTCTTTTTTTTTGTTTGTTTGTTTTTGTTTTTGTTTTGGTTTGGTTTTTTTTTGGGTTTTTTTTTTTTAGTAGTGGGAAAGGAACCTATGTTTTTCCCAAGCACCATTCTTGGAAACGACCTTCTGAAATTTCTTGAAACATATCAGCTTGGAGCAGATACTTCCTGCTTCCAGGAAAGCTTTTCTAGAGATCTGCCTCCTGTATATCTTTATACAAACAATTAAAGACTGAAAAAGTTATAAGCAGCAAAGACAGAGGAGATTAGGATGGAAAACACTGAAATCTTAATAATAGCATTGCCAACTGTGCTTAATAAACAGATGCATTTGATATGGATTTTGTATAATAAATGCTAGCTTAGACATAAAACTTCTGTACCTTTTTTTTTTTTCTGCAGAGCAAGCAGAAATGTATCATAGAAATGTATCATGTATACACAATGTTGAGTATTTTTTTGGCAAATGCTGTATTTCTTAAATGATTCTTAAGGCTGTTTGATCAGTTGTAGGTTGCAATGAACTAATATTGATGTTCCTTTCCTATGACACTTCAGGTAAGGCAAGTGACTACTTGTTTTGACAGACTGTAAAAGATACGTAATTATAAGGGGAAAAGGGCTAGTTCATTCCTGTGACACTTTATGGATTTACATACTTCTGTGCATTGGACATAAAACACATCAGCTCATCTGTGGTTTTGTGGGGTTTTACTTTTAATGCTCAGGAAGAAGCTCTTATCATGTTTTATCTCAGGGAAATGAGATCTAGAGGATTAAATTATACAATTAAAGATTTATTTTAAAACAGGCAAGAGAAGTTCAATACTAAACAGTCTTGTTTAGGCTTGATTCACAATACTGCCATGTTGAGACACCAAGAATTTTAATGGACTTTACATTAAGCATTGATGAGATAATTCCCGGTGGAGTGGAGTGGATGGCAATTCCCGTGCTGGCGTGAACCGGTCTGTCTGAGGTGAGGTGCCATGGTGGCGGTGGGTGACACTGCTCCTGTCCCCGCAGCAGGACACCACCTCCCACTGGAAGACCCTGGCAGACACTTTTCCCCTCCGATACTTTGTCACCATTTAATAATAATCTGTATTTAGGCCTGTGGAGGGCCTTTCCCACGGCAAAGATCTTTAAGCTGTACTTTTTGAGGTGTTTGGAGGGCAGCATTTACCAGACTTAAGAACCTGTGTTTTGTGAAGTAGCTTTGAGGCTGTACATTAAAAAAATCCATTCCTCTAATACACTGTTCATACAGTATGTTTTCTTTATGGGTCACAGAAGAATTTCAGGGAGTTTGTTCTGGAAATTTGCATGAAATTTGATTTTTTTTTTTTTTTTTCCCTGAGTAGTCAACATCAGTAAGCTAAGTATAGATGGAAAGAACTGCAGGCCAGTGTTTCTGGTGCTGAGCAAACATATGAATATTTAATTGCTGTACAAATGAAAAATACAACTTTTTTGATGTTGTCAAGTTGACTTCAGCCTCAGATAATGGACTAAAAGGTGCAAGCTCAGCACATTGGTTGGAGCTGTAATGTCTTTAGCAAATGAGGGAAATTGAAAACACCCTTTGCCTGCATAACCTTTGCCTTCACTGGTTTTGTCTTATTCATGTTTGGAAGTACACATCATCCTCAAGTGTGTTTAAATAGCAGCAGGATGGAAGTAATGACTGTGCTTTCAAGGGCAGAATGCTCCTGAATTCCATGGGAACTGGTTGTTAAATTATACCAAACAGTCATAGAGCACACATGACTCAGACCCAAGCTGCACGTTTGAAATGTTGCTGTAATGAAAATCATCACTTAATTTTTAAATTTTTGTTTATAACACAGGCAAACATATTTTATATATTTTTAAAAATACATTTTGCTTTCCATATTTTGTCTGGTTAATACTCATTTGTGTCTATATGTGACACCACAGAATGCATGTAGACAGTACCATGCATATTAATATGCATTTATGTGCTGGACATTATATGTACATATACTCCATTATTTACTAACAACGACTTTATTTCAGACATCAGAAAAATGTGGGATTTCGCTGTGTCTGAGAGCACTGATTACATTCACAATGGTGAACAGATTAACCATTTAGTTGCAGGTATCAAGGTTGTCACTCAAACTGGCAGCACCTCAGAATAGCTAAAGCTTATCAAAAATTGTCTGGATTGGAAATGACAGCCATACATGCATGAATGCGTCTGTATGGCTGGAAGATTGTTGAAGTGTGAAGTGAAGAAGTTCACTTTGGTTTATTTTTTATCATAATTACTGTATTCCATGAAGAAACATTGACTTGCCACATGATAAATACAGGGGGAAACAGAAAAAAAACTTCATTCTCTTATCATCTTATTTCCCAAAGGTCACATTTGAACAAAGTGTATTTATTTCATTCCTTATGCATTTATGTAGCCATTTACTGTACTCTGTATAAGTGAAGCAGAATAATTTTTTGCGAGACTAATTAAAAGTTGCATGGTAGAAAATGTTTTTGTGATCACACCACCGTAACGAAATTGAGCTGTCTTTACTGACGTGTGCTCCATTTACTGGGTTTTTTAAAACATATTTCCCACACTTCCAGCAGACTTTTTTTTTTTTTTAAATCAAAGACATAGTAAAGCCTTTCCTCATAAGTAAATTAATATTCTTAATGAACATACTTAGAAAAATAAAATGGCAGTTTATCTCGTCTTTTTTTTAATATATTGTGTGGCTTTATTCTGCTTCCCAGCTCTGTAGCATCTTACAAAACTTCCATGTCAAATCAAGAACAACTAAATGACCTCTTAAGTCAACAAGATTGATGTGTAAAGTTTATTTGTCTCCAGCCTGGTGGTGTTACATTCTCTTTCAGTCTCAGCATGAAGTACCAACCAGCAGCTTTATCATGTTCTACATTTTGGATCCTATGTGGAATAAGCTTTTAGCAAATGGAAAAGATGGAGGAATTTAGTTATATGACTTCATCATACACTGTTAACAGAGTTGAGGATTGCACTGATCAAGTCTGGAGGTTTTACCACGACAAATAGACAAACCCAAGCTTTTATTAAATATATATTTTTATATAAATATATGGAGTTTAAATCCCTCAAGTTAACTCAAACCCCTATTAATTCTTCCCAAACACTGTCATAGGTGTGGACAGGACCTAGTTCTGTGGCTGGTGCTTTTGAGGAGAAAATGGTCTACTGAAGAAAGAGCAGGATCCAATTTTAAATGGCACATCACTCCAAAGTACCCATTTGGCTTCCTCACAGAATTTGTGACGTTTTCTTCTTTAGGTGTTAAGTGCCAGTTTAAATTGGAAGCATTAATACTCTCTGTGTACACTCAAACACAATTTCTGTATTTGAACAAGTGGATAAAATGTTGATAATAGCAGAAGTTCATGTCATGCTCTAAAAGAACAAAATACGTGACGCCTTCCATGTGCTTTATCATTCTAGGCCTGTGGTCAGGGATCATCAGCCTTACCCCTACTACTGGCCCAGCAAGTGGCCTTAGCAAGTTGTAAAACTCCTGTTTGCAAAGCAGGGGCGTTCTGTATTGTTCTGGCCCTTGAGGTTAATGATGGCACCCAGAAGACTTGTGCACCATCGAGTCTCTGTGCTGCTGGGCAACTGGCAGTCATGAAAAGGGTGCCCTGCAGAGATACTGAACCGTGGGTGGGGGAAAAGAAGCATCATTTAAAAGCTGGAGAATGAAGGTAAGAAGGATAACCCTCACTCCTCTACCTGCCATTAAGTAAGTGAAAAAGCCATTGCCAGGTTATATTAGTTTTTGTTGCAAATCTCTGATTGCCTAAAGCAGAAACCATTCTTTTCCCTTCCCGGTGGCTGACGACATGAGGGAAGGCAAAATGCCTTCCTTTCCAACTGTGTGCAAATGGCTCTGAAATATGGATAGATATGGGATTGTCAACTCCAATTAGTTGAAGAAATGACCTACTGTACTTCTCTTCTATAGGTATTACAAAAGCCGTTCCGCCCATGAATTAGACATCGGTGAGAAGCTGAATTTAAGCCCACTATTGTATGGGAATGTCCACTCTGCTTTGCCACACTAAAGACATTCAGGCAGGCAGAACACCCTCCGCTGACTCATTAGGGCATACATTAGAGGCAAACTCGCTGTGCTCGCCATGAACCCACAGTGCTCTCTTGAATGGTAGCCCTTGGTGGACGCTTGCAGGGCAGGCCGGTTCCCACAGCACCCCGCTGATCCCCTGTGAACAGATTCACAGCTCCCCGCTGGCTGCAGAAATGGATTGCTTGCCCCATCCTCACCCGCCACTGACAGCCCTCATAATAATAACCTGCCCGGGAGGCAAGGCACGGGGACGGGTTTCTGACAACTCATTAGCCTGAGCTATGGTCGGTTCCTGCCAGGGACTGTCACCACCGCTGCAGAGGAGCAGGACAATGCTGGGTAACATCGGTCGGGCCCTTTCGAGGCCATCCTTTCCCAAAAAACATTACTTTCATCCTCAGAGAGGAGCACCTGCAGGAGGTGACACCTTGGTGATGCTCGAGGAGGGAAAAAAACAGAAAAGTTGGAATGCCAGAAGCGCTGAGGAGAAAAATGAGGCCAGCAGGGGGTTGTATGATACTACAGTGAAACCACAGCTGCTCAGAGGGATGGGAGGCAGCCCCGGGCTCAGGCATGCACACATCAGCTGATTTTGAGGCAGCAGTTCAACTCTGAGGTCCTGGGTCTGATTTCTCAAGTGCTGTCTCTCTTCCTTCTTTGGCTTCATTATGACATCTTCATCAAGGTATCTGCCTGGGGAAAAGAAATCAAGAAAAGAACTGGGAATACTATTAAATATTGCTTTTCACTCTTCCCTGCAGTTTGTCTTTTAAAATCCAGGTGCACTGAATTGTCCTGTGACTTCTCTTCTGTCAGGAACTACGCGTGAGATCCTGTCCACTCCCCCATGCTGCTGGAGCAGTAGACAGGGAACCTCTGAGTCTGGCAGAAATGCTCTGGACACAACTCATCCGTGCATGAAAATCAGCAACCAGAAGTTCCTCAGCCTGGTTTGGCAGGAGGGGTGTGGAGGGCCGTCCATGATGAGCTGTTTTTTTTCTGGCAGACACAGAGTGCTATTACCTTGCCTCCAGCTTGGAGAGTGATGCTTACAAAGAAGAGACCTTCAGTCAAAGCCCTCAACAAGAGCAATGTTGAGTAGATTGGTCACTGATGGCAACAGATGCACTTACTTCTAATGAGATGGGAGCAAGGCTTGGGGAATCTTATTTCACCTTTGCTGCATATATCTTGTGTGATATCTGAGAGAATTTTCTATGCAAACTGAAACCCTGAACTGTACATCCTCTAACTGATGTTTTCAGGTTTGATCATTTGACTTAAAAAGAGCAAAGCCACTTATTTGTAAGGTCTTTGACTGGCTGCATATGGGCAAACAATGAAAATCTAATGAGTCCTTTTGCAAATTTTAATGCAGGAACATGAAATGGTTTCATTAAGAGAAGCAATTTTCAGCACTACTGCAGAGAAATGCCTACATATCAAGACTGGAAACAGTCACTCTAAACCAAATGCCAGTGAGACCTAATTTGACAGCAAAGAAAAAAAACCAACTCAGACCATAAATAAGTAAATAAATAAAAAGAATCATTACAGTGTGCTGTTCCCATAGCTCAGCTGCTTTAGAAATAAGAAAGAAGACTTTCTGAACCACAGCTCTCTAAGTGCTCAAGTGTTGTGGTCAGGAAAAGCTCACTGCTATTGCTGAAGTATTGAGGAGTATGTAAAGTCACAAAGAAGCAACTTGTTTCAGAAGGGAGGAGATGGCCATGGTCTACAACTGTGTTATTTTATTGTTTCTATCTTCTAAGCAGCTTGTCTTGCAGGCAGGATTTGAACTGTGGAGACACAAAAAATTTGCAGGCACACTGGCGATGTTCCAGAACCACTAATAGCCCCCCTTTAGTCATGAGAAGCAGCAACACATAGTAAATCGTGCTGAGGACCAACAAAAGGTTTCTAACAGCTTTGTTAATGAGCTGGAGGTAAGAGCATGTCATTGACATTAGCAGAAAATGTTAAATTTGGATCTGATGCAGGCAGAAAAATTGCTGAAAGACAAATGTGGAGATTAAAATGATCTGGGCAGAATTGATAGTAAATCATTCCATTTAATGAACTATAGCTGTTGAAAATAAAGTAAAATATATTGCTCTGGGTTTCAGATGCAGTCTAAACTGTGTGATCTGTCTAGAGATCCAGAGGAACTTACCTCTTGTGGAAATAGAGGCCCAGCAGATGTATGTGACAGTGACATCATCTGCTGGCAAGTGACAGCTGGTACTGTCCCAGTAGCCTCAAACAGATCTATTGATAGAAAAAGGTGCAAAGAGAGAGAAAGAAACTAAATTAATCCAAATTAAAAGTCTGTCTGTCATGGTCTAAGGCTGCAGTAAGTTACTGATAAGTAAGCAAGGCATAGGTTTGCTCCTGAGCTGCCTTGAGAATTTTGTGAAAAAAACCCTAGATGCAGAATTTCATGGGAGACTAAAACAGCAGCAGAATGAACTGGGTATGGATGTAGATGTGTGCTTTGTCAAAGACAAGGAGAATCAGAGTCTGCTGTTGGGATAAACCACAGAAGTGTTCTGTCCTTCCCATGAGGAAAGTTCTGTTGCTAGAGGGAGAAACTCTGACTTTATGAAAAAGGAGCAGTGGTGGTGTAGGTAGGAGTGCAGCTGGGATTTTTGTATACAGCAAAAGAACCCTGAGAGGGTGATAGCCACATGTGGCTCCTCCTCTGAGAGATTCACCAGTGACACCAGTGCCCAGCTTTTTTGACCAGGTTCATATTCCTGAATTGCTTTAGGCATGCAGTACAAAGTCAGTAACAAGGTTTATTATCTATTTTTAAGGAACACTGGCCTACCAAACTAATATTAAAGAAGCTTTCCTCAAGGACAAAAAATTCGCTTATGAAAAAAAAAAAAAAAAAAAAAAAAGAAAAAAAGAAAAATTGCATGACTGTGAAAATGCACATTCTGTTTATTTTCTTTCACGTTCATTTTCAGCACTGAATTTGAATTGGACTCAGCAAGACTAAGGAAAAAGGAAGATACATCTCAACTGGGCCAAAAGAGACGGAGTCCAAAGGAGCAAAGATTTCAGTGTTTCATCTCAGAGCCACTAACAGAGCTGTGACAGTAATAGCCCCCAGTGACACATGTCTTAAAATCTCAAATAAAGTCTCTGCACCAATGTTCTCCTAGGTGTGGTCCAGATCACAGTTTTGCAAGTGAGGTGAAGTCTGATGTTTGAAGATAAAAGTGACTGGTGAAACACAGGAAAGAGGTGAGTGAGGAGGAGTGGAGGAGCCTTTAGAGGAGACTGATGTTTAAGGGCCACCACCTCTGGGAATGGAACAAACAGCTGCTCATCTAATATTCCTTGGGACAAAGGAAGGAGTTGATGTTATTTTTCCTAGTGTGTGAAGAGCTCAAATTTCTGTGTGTGTGTTCATTTGGAAATATTTAAGACAAGGAAAAACGGTTTCAGAAGATGACTTTTCCCACTTTATGATATGGAGGCTATATATGAAGTATTTCATAATGTTTGGAATACCTTCACAGCAAGCCATTTTGATATGTTCCACTGAAACTTCTTTTCAATGGGAAAACAAATACATAAAGAAAAATAGAGGATGTTTTTCAAACTCTCCAGAAGATGTTTTTGGCTTTAGTACACTTCCTTCCAAGCCCACTAAATACACTTTTCAAAAGCCAAATCACTTCTTTCACTGCAGCAAGCCAAATGAGTCCAGAAAAGTGGCCAGTCCTGAGTTCTCAGTGCCATTTCTGACTCCTCTTATAATATTTTAGATACCTCATTTATTTCTTCATCAAGCTCTCTGAAGGCAAGGACTGTTAAATCACATCTGTAAACTGAAGCATGGAGAATTCTTTACATGTGTAAAATTCCTTCTCATTATATAGAAACAGTTTACAGACTGCTCTAAGTACAAGGCAAATAATTCACCAGAACAACACAAGTAGTATATACAAGCCTCTTAGCCTTGATGATCTTGTTAGGCTACAAATGTCTGAATAGCTTGCTTGGTTTACTTGAAAGTGACTAAATTAAATGCTGTCTTTTGTTCATTAGCTGGGAGATTTTTTCCTAAGCACTTTACTCCAATTCTGAAACATCTGCACATAAATGAGAAAAAGAAAAGAGGGCAAAATAGCACATAAAGTGGATTTAATTCTCTCTTAAACAAAAATGCAAATTAAGGAACTCCAGCTAGCCTGGGAGATCCCTGCTCAGGGATGCTGGATATTGGATGGGAACAATATGAACATACATTTCTCAGGGCATTTGTGTTACCCAGAGCTCCAAAACTGGGGTTCATCCATAGTCCTATTCACAATACATGATAAATTGTGTTTAATACTTACACTGGGAAGTGGGAGATCAGACCAGAATCTGTAATTCAATGTTCTAGACTGAATTTACACATATGAAGACGTTCAGCTGGAAAACTGTCATGCTCCCTAAAGCTTGAATTCCCCTATAGTCATATGAAACATGCTGAGTTGCATACATCCATCAGTGCATGGGTTTCAGTGCCATCTGACATATTTTCAAACATATCAAGCTCCATGTATTCTTTGTGCACTCCTGCTGAGACTGCAAATCCCCAGATAAATGCCTGCACCACAACACTGAGTGGAAGGCTTTCATATATTATTTCCTTCAGTGCTCACTGTGTCAGCAGTGTACCCTGCTTGGAGGCAGTGGTTGCCTAGTCTGTGATCTCTGACATTCATCAGTGGAAGATCTGGATCCAGGGAACAATATAAGTGCTGTGTTGCAACCATAGGGCGAACCTTACATGGTTCTTTTCCTGGTCAGTTTCTTTGTTTTCCACCTGGAGGTTTTGCCCAGGTGGTTTTTGCCAGCTCCCCATAAGGGCCGTGGATGTGCTGATCTCCCTCTCAGCAGGGAGGCTCGATCATGGTTCTCCTTCACTGCCTGCTCCATAGCACTGTCTGCTCCGGCCAGTGCAGATGTGCAGTGCCATCCCACGGGATGTGTTTGCTGAGCGGGACAGCCAGGCCTGTGCTCAGCAGGGGCTGCAGGCAGACTGCCCTCCAGGCTGCTACTGGGTGCCACTGCTTTCCCAGGCACATCGTCCCACCTGCGAAGGCTGACACCCATTGCAGAACCCCATGCATACCATGTCCTTGCATGCTCAGAGACAGATGTTGAAAGGTGTGTTTTTAGGGTTGCTGGCCATTTTTGTCCGAAGCATCTGCTCTACTGTGTGCTTTCTTGCTGTCTCTTACTCCCTCAAACAAGGAAGAAGCCAAGGTTTTTGGAGCCAAGTCTAATCCTGTTTACATTATGCTTTTAATTTCTGTATTACTAGTTCAAAGCATGTGTCCAAATTTAGAAGCAAGACTAATACAACCTCAGGCTTAGCACTCATCAGATCTCACTAATTAAGCATGTTCAGGCCTGGTCAGTAGCAGACGGAAAGTTGTCCAAAAATTGTATGCCTTCACTAGGAGCGGTGTCAGAGGCTGCAGGTGATACACTTTTCTCAGTAATCAGCTACTGTCCCAGCCACCCTTGGCTTGGCAGTCTGGAACATCCGTAGCAAGCTTTGATTTCATTACAGTCATAGCACTTCTTTCCCACTTTTCCATGAGGAGAGGGAAAACCAGCCTGATTTTGAACACCATCACAGGACTACTTGGCATTTAAATCCTGAAATTCCTATTCAGAGCACAGAGAAGCACTTTGATGCTGCAGAATACATGTGCTGGCTGTTGGCATGGTGCTATCTCCTAGTGTACTAGGAGATAATCCCTACTCCCCCTGAGTATATGTAATGCAAATGAGGATGGTTTGGTCTGGAGTCCTCCTGGTGCTCATTTATCATCAGTAAAATACTGATTTTTTTTTTTTTTTTTTTGGAGATAGGACATTGATTATCAAGCTCCAAAGAGAAGAACAAATCTCTTCTTTCCTGCATTCTTTGTCCTGCTTATCCATCTGATTCCTACACTCATCTGGCCATGCTGCTGTTACACACTTTTCACATATGAGTGAAACTCACCCTCACTTTAAATGTCTCGCATGAGACCCTCAAATGACCTTTTTAAGACTTCAGTATGAATCAGATTTATCACTGTATACCTGAGAGATGAGTTTAGCCCTAAAGAAGACTTTGCAAAAACCTAGAGATGGTCATTATGACACAAATGGTTGTAATAAACCCTTTTACACACATAGAAGACACAATTTTCCCAGTGGCAAATGCTCTACAACTTGAGAGTTAGTAAATACATGCATGCAAAGCTTCACAGCAGACTTTCTTCTACAAACTTTTAACTCCATAGGCATATTGCAAAAACAAAGCTTAGCCCATTAGGTGACAGAAGTACCCACAGGGTTCATCACATTTGCCACAAAACTCATGTGCAATCCAAAGCAAGCTGGGATCAACACTTTGAAGCAATGGTGCTTTTCTGATTTCACATGAATTGTCAAGAAGTGATAGAAGATAAAGGGGCAATTTAGACATTTAAACCTAAGGCAGATTCCTGCCTACAACCTGGTACTCTCTTTTAACTCTTTGTTTAGAAACATACTCACGTCTGAAAGTGTAAACTAGCTTGGTCTTTCAATTGCCAGTAAACAGCAAAAAATATGAAGTGAAAATCAAGGGGTTTTGCAAATGGTGTCTGTTTATAGAATGCTGTCAGTTTTAGAAACATCACTGCTTCCCTTGCAGCCCATCTCTGTGGGATGCCACCAGCACCGTGGGATTCCCCCAGCTCTGTGGAATGCCCCTGGCACCCTTTTGACCCGCAGGAGGTGCACACATGGAAAGGTCCCAGTGCCCCAGTCCTTGCCCAATCACCCTCACCCCTCAGGTGGACTCCCCTGGCCTCTCAACCAGCCACACATGCTGTCTCCTTTTGTAGACCCGTCAATCAGGATAACGTCCTTGACCAGGCAAATCACAGCCACTTTTCAGCTGGAAACAATGCTCGAGCCACAACACAGCATTGTGCTCAAAGGGGATTACACAAGCAGGGCTGTCTGCCTGGCATGATATTATTATATCAATAGGACTTTTCTTTCTCCCGGAAAACGTAAGCTCTGTTATCTTTTAACAAAGAAACCCAATGCCAACCTGCTGCCAGTCGGCACATTTAGCACAACACTGCTGCTTTTCTTGGAAAGCACTAACAGCTCTGGCTTTTTGTGACAAAAGAGCCAGGGGCTCCAGTGGGGAGAGAGGGGAGAACTTCATCGGTTGTCCAGATTCCTCTTTTCAAATCTGGCAGTGAGCAGATCATAAAACTGAGATCACACAAGAAAAATCCTTCTCTGATACAAAATTCTGCTCCAGTGCAAAGCCCTGTGTGTCAGTGGAAAGCCCCAGCAAGTGAGTGCATGCAGTGGGGACAGTCCATGAATGGTGGGGTTTGTGTCCCTGTGGTATCATTGGGGTCTGCATCTGGAGCTGATGGTGAGACGAGGGAAGGAAGAGTAGGCCAGTGGAGATAGCAGTGGAAAAGTGGCACTTGCCAAGAAAACTATTTTGCTGTGTTTTTCACGGCTCCCAAATGATGTAGAGACCTCACTGATGGTCTACGTGGAGTCAGTGACAGCCAAAGCATTCCCTCAGGTCAGCTGATTCCTCTCAGTCCTTGGGTTTGTTACATTCAACAATTTCTGGATGCATTTTTCCCTGAAGCAATTTTGTACCACAATTGCCTTACACTCTCTGTTATCTCTGGCTCCAGCTGGGCTATTTATTTCTCATGACATAATTCCAGTCAACTTTCAGAGCACTTGATTCCTGTAAAGTAGCATTAAAAGGCCATCACTGCCATGCCCACTGATTGTGGATAAAAACAAACATTATTCCATCTGGCTACATCAATCTGTGATGTTCACCCATCTGTGGTTTTGCCTGACAGTTAAATTAATTTATCATTAGAATAAAGCCCTTTCAAGAAAAGGGAAAGGAAAAGTGAGGCCATATGTTGGGTTGAGTTGAGTTTAATTTGAGATGTCTGCTTGCATATACCAAAAGAAATTTGTGAATAACATTCCCAGTCGATGCTGGGAAATAGGCTTGTCTTCACATATACAGAATGTGTCTGCTTGAAGAGAAGGGCTGGAAGACAAACAGATACATACCCAGCTACCGCAGGAACATTGTCCAAGGTATGGTTTGGTCATATTTGTCTCTGTGCATGTCAGAAGGAACCCTATGAAGTCAGTGCAGGGCTTTGGCATAAATCCAGCATTAAAAGATGACCCAGTAGAAGACATTGGTTTAAGGGTGCCTGTCAGCATTTGTAAATACATCCGTTTGTGGTATAGAATCTGTGATCTTTAGCATAGATTTTCCCCATCCTTCTTATTGTTCATCTGTGGGTTGTATTTTCAGAGAATAATCATCTTTCCAATTTGAAATTATCTAATCCTAAATCGTTCCATCCCTGCTGGCCTGGAAGTTTTTCCATCTCCTTCATCAACTTCAGTCTTCACTGTGCTGCTTCTTGTACAAGATGAGACATTTCCTATTTGATGCTGTTTCCTTCTTCCCAGAAGTATCTATTCTGCCTGGGCCAGTACTTGCAGAGCTGCTTGTGCACCTTGCCTCGCAGATAGGAAGGGGCTTGAAGCCCTCACACAAGCCAGAATTCCTGGAGGCCTTGAGATGGAGCATGTGTGCAATGCAAACGAGCACCTGAACTCCAGTGGGTCCACATTCTGCTGCCGTGCTTGCAGCATCCTTGGGCATGCACCACCTTCCACACAGGAAAAGGTGACCCAGAACTGGGTCAGAGGTGCTGGACGTACACTGGAATAAATCGCTGTGCCTCTGAACATGAATGAGCCAGTCAGCTGTAGTTCATTACCACCTTAGTCATTACTTTGCAAACATTTGGACTTCTGCCAGAATTCATCAACATATTTCTGGATTCCAGGAGTGCCAGGAATTCATACCAGCTGTTCATTAGTCACTGCTCACCACTCAACTTACTCATGCTAGGGAATGTTGGTGTTTGCTTAGAGAATTAGAAACCTTACTGCTTCATCCACAAGGCACCCTAGTCACAAAGGTTCATTAGTGGAGCATATTAGTCAATTTTTGTAGGACACCCATAGGCGGAAAATTATTTGCCCAGACAGTCAGCTAACGTTTAAAAAAATACCCCAAATGCTTCAGACTCATTTCCCAAAACTTCATACTCCCTGCTGCGTGACTGCCCTGAGTGGCTCTGACCAGAGGATCTGCAGGGGCTGGTGCTAGGCTTCTGCCTGTCACTTAATTGCTGCTCAAAGCTTTTTTGAGTGTCTACTTGTCATTTCAGGGGTACTTCAGGCCTAAAGTCCACATTGCACAAAGTCCTGGAGCAGAGTCCAGAATCAGTTCCTGCCTCATTGCACTGCTGCATCCAGCTCTGTCTCATGAGGTGACCTGACAGCCAAACTCAGGTTCACTTGTCCTTCCTGAAGGTGAAGCTCATACACTGAGGTGGCTCTGAGAAGGATCCAGCTGCTGCTCCGTGAGGACAGGCTCCCCAGGGAAATGGTCACAGCACAAGTCTGGCAGAGTTCAAGAAGCTTTTGGACAATACGCTCAGGCACATGGTCTGACACTTGGGGATCGTACTGCTCAGGGCCAGGAGTTGGAGTTGATGGTCGTTGTGGGTCCCTTCCAACTGAGCATATTCTGTGATTCTGTGGTTTCCATTGTGTGAGAGCAGCCTCAAAGCTTACCATCACCCAGTGATGGGACCAGTGCTCTCTGAAAGGGAGAAGGGAGAAGAGGTGAAGAAACATGGTCAAAACAGGGTCCTCAATTCACCACAGAAACACATCTAAGTCCCCAGCATGGGACTCAACATGCAAGCTTTGCGCAGACATATTTCTCAAAGACTTGCACACTTCTGCAAGGCTTCTTTTGGAACCGAAGAGATTGAAGCAGCTGCTCCTGTCATGATTTGGTCTGAAACAAGTAAATGGTTATCTCTCTGGGACTTTGCTCTGGGCAGCTTAGCCAAAGCTGCTGCCTGTCTTGAGTGACTGAAGAATGGAAATACCAGGTGGGATACAGCCTCTCCTGTCAGCTGCTCCTAGATGGGTTCCCTCATCAATGACAGCTCTTTGCTGGCTTTGTTTAGTGCCAGCATCTTCTTTCATCTCTTTGCTCCCTCAGCATTATGGATGAAAGTGCACAGCCCTGGCTTACCAATGAGCACAGGCCGGGGGAAGAAACCTTTGAAAATGGTCATGTGGCCAAACTCAGCTTACCTGCCTTTGCTCTGGACATCCTGGTGCAAATGGAAGAGCATCTTCTGCCCTGGGCCTCCTAAGGATATGCAGGGACAGTGACATCTATGAGATCTCTTTATGTTAGGAATATCTGGTCCAACAGGCAGCATTACCTGGTTATGGTATTTGGAGCTGGATGATTGTAGGTGTTGCTCATTTGTAAGAGATGGGTTTGGCTCTAAACCAAGTGTTCCCAGCATAGAGAAGTCTTTCTCGTAAGCTCAATTCTGTCCACCTTTGCTAGAAGATCTCAAGGGGAAAACTACTAAGGACGAACTAAACGGTAAATGCAGAGTCCAGTATACCAAATATTTGTGCAGATGAAAGGAAATTGCCTCTATTAGAGTGGGATAAAGAAGGTACAAACAC
This sequence comes from Regulus satrapa, assembly GCA_013396955.1. Taxonomy (NCBI): domain Eukaryota; kingdom Metazoa; phylum Chordata; class Aves; order Passeriformes; family Regulidae; genus Regulus; species Regulus satrapa. The sequence goes on from VWZN01013794.1 coordinate 68,658, forward strand.
AGAATTTAACTAAATGGTTGATTTTTTCCAGTTAGTCCAAAGGAAAGCTCTAATTTCCCTAGAAAGGACAAAAGAAAGAAAAAAGCACAGCCCAAGGGAAGGGAAGAAAAAAAGACATTAAAAAGCATAAGACAGTATTTCCCATTATGAAAGGGGCTTTTTGGAGACATAATGCTCAGACCTACATTATTACAAGATTTCTTGTGATTTATGACAAATCTTATAGCTGACAGAAAATACTTGACATGATTCAGTTAATATTACAAAAGGTCTTTGGAACAAGCTAGCACAAGCTTTAAACTTTCAACTTGGGATAAATTAAAATTCTTACACCAAGAGCCCATAAAGACAGCACGTGTCCCAGCAACACCGTGAATGTTACCGTCGTTATGTGGACATACACAAAACAGTTCCTGGGTTTGGGAGATTGTCCTTTAGTCTACTGTTTCCGAATAATCTTGAAAATTAACTGGGGGAAAGAAACCCAAAAACTGTATGCATTCTTACTTTCAAAAGTATAAGCAATCATGGCTGCTCACTAAAATCTGCTGACAGTTCAGCATCAATCCCGCTGGACATTGCTTTTCTCAAAATAGAGAGCTTCTGTGCATAGGAGGCCACAAACAAACCCACACAATTACTCACCAATAAAAAGCATTGTCCCAAGATAGAAAATATAGATCACTGACCCTTCACAACTGCAACCTGAGTCACTGCTGGCTTTTCTCCAAGCTCTGTTTTGAACCTGTGCTTTTGGGTTGGTCTCTGTCTTCCTTGGCAGGCGGGAACAGTTTGATTACTTTCATTATGTCTCTCTTCCTGTTCAATAAATGTGTAAAAAATAATGTGTTCCGCATCTCCTTGCCTTTCAAAGAATAGTGAAGTTTGCTCAGATTTAGGGATGTGCTGCTGCAGCAATTAGGAACACACTGTATGTTTAAATAAAGCAGGAAACCAAAATGATTATTGGTTTCTGTGGAACATTTTAGAACATAATTTTTAGTGGAATGACTTTTAAAAAGTGGTTTCATACTAGTGTGAAAAATACTTTTATTTAAGACCTGATAGAAGAAACCCAAGCCACTTACATTTTTGCTTTTTTTCTTTTCTCTGGCCTTTCTATACTAGAAAGGAGAAATAAAGACTACAGGATAAAGGAGAAACTTCAGTTTGGATCAGCAAACATGAATGCAATATTGCTTTACACATTGGAGCATGGGTAGAGAAAGAAAAATGACCCCTTTAATTAATTTTAAATCATATAAAATCCCATAACTTGTTCTGTATTTGTCCAGTCTGGAAAGGGAGTTCATGTCTTGAAATGTGCTTAGAAATCAGCAATTATTCCTTCGTTAAGTAAGAGACATTTCAAACACATCAACAGGTTTTTCTGGAATAAAAAATCATTTTTTTAGCTGACCTTACTAGATACTAGTGCTTACATGGCAGACCTCTGCTAGATACATGTATTGAGCTGGTGGCTTCATGCTTTTTTTCATTTCCCCTTTCATCTCCTACTTCTGTCCTTTGTTCTTCAGTGACTTTGTGAATGGCAGCTTGTTTTTCTTGGCTGCCTCTCAAAAATGTCAGTTGATATTGGATCAATGGATCTCATCTTCTTTGATTTTATACCAATTTTAAACCCATTAAAAATCTGAGCTATTTGTCCTGTAGTGTTCCTACTCCTGCCTGGCCTCCAGAAGCTTAGATGTCTTATTTAGGCAAGCCCAGTATGGTGCCAAAACACCTGCCAGTTTTTGGTCTGAGCTTTGTCCTGGCTATCCCCTCTGCCGCAGGGCACAGTGCTGCAAGTGCTCTGGTTACACAAGGCTGCTACATCCCATGGCCTGGCCCTGGCATGAAAAAGAGACCTGGGGCATGTCCCTGCCAGCATTGTGAGAAACCCTCTCCCCAAAGCAGCATTTTTCTGTGGTGAATTTGGGGGTGGATGGGATTCAGACCACAGATTTCAGATTTCAGTCTGTAACCTCCTGCAGACATTTCTAAGCCAGGGGATTAGAATAGGGAGCTTAGAATGTCACTCGCCTACAGAAGCAGTAGAAGTTCATTCTCACCATCCAGATCCACAGTGGTGTGTTCAGGACATAAAAAAAAAAATTGTTATGTCCTTGAATCCCCTTGCACTTGGAAAATCCTCTCCTTGCCAATGATGAAGTGAAGCCCTGGTCTCCAGCCTGGCTGTCAGTCTATTTCCATCCATGGCCCTGCCCCAGTCTCACAGTCACTCCAGCTGTTAGAAATGTCTAAATTTATCCTGTATGAAACGTAAGTGGCTTTGTATCAGTTCATATCTCTCCAGATGTTTGAGTATTTCATCTGTCAGGAATGTATTTAAATTTTTGTCCAATGCCAAAGTCACAAAGCTATAAAAATATTTCCATCCTTAATAACTCCTGAATCTTTCTGAAATTTCCTCTTAAGCATTGCTTATCTCTCTTCACCCTTCTCCAGTGATTTCTTCTTTCAAACCAAGGAGAACATTATCTTAGTCATAATTCAATCATTCAGTGTCCCATCTCTGAGAATGGCCAAGATCTGGTGAAGAGCCAAGTAAGCTCAGAATGGAAAACTATGAAATTAAATGATTTGACCATAATGAGAGATACTCCCCAGAGTTTAGTCTCTGCAATGCGTCTTAAAAATGTTTTTGATCCTGTCTATTGCTACAGACTCTTCATTCATATGCAGCTATGTATGTGTTTATTTGCTTCTCTTAAAAATCTTAGCTGTGCAGGACAGAACATTCTGTTTTATGGTCTGTAAAGATCTAGAAGCTGGACATGGGAAAAGAACTCTCTCATATGTCTCACTTTTACAGTGCTGTGATATCCTTGTATTATCCATTATGATGTTTTTAAATGGAGTTTGAAATCCCCTAAACTTCTTTAATTTGTTCCTTCATTCTATATTTTATTTAATTTTTCGTGGCATTCAGTTACAATTTTCTTTTGTGTGCACAGCTGCACATTGTACTGCATTGAACAACCATCCCATGACTCATTTGCTATCAGTATTTCTCTCCAGTCCTTGTTCAGCCAGATCAGGCTTCACTGTCTGTGCTTCTAGCAGAGGTCTCTCCTCCCTCTTTGTTTCCTCCTGTTCTTGTATGAATCCCCATCAACACGTCAGCATCTTTCCAATAGTGGGGTTCCCAAGTTGGTGAACAGACCTCTAGGTCCTTTCTAAGGAGTTTTTCTGTTACAAAAGACGTCTTAAGGCAAAGGGAACATTAATTCATGGCCTGGCTTATTGGAGGGCAGACAGCCTAGTTCCCCTTGCGTCACAAAACTCAAGCTAAAGGACTAGGGTTGGCCATCATTTAGTGGTGCCTAAATAAGTAGGAATGCAATTTCCACTGGGACTGGAGCCAGAAGCAGGCACAAGTTTTTCAAGTCAAAGTGTCCTGTCATCTTCCTTTTAGACATCCTGCCACCTTCTTGTCCATATTTTCCTGAGTGAGCTGTCTGTACACACTGTAAGGATATGGAGAAAGCTGGGTGTGCCCAGGAATGGGACTACAGAAGCCAGGACATTGGAGATCCAGGACACAAGTAGGTAATTCTTCATGCTAGATGTATATCTATGTCAAATCAGCATCTACCATATCTGTCCAAGGGGTTTTCTTTGGACTGTAATGTCCCAGTCATGCATATGGGTTATGACCCTATTGGATTATGACCCTAATGGCCTTACCTGAGGTTACACGTGATTCTGTCTGTGCCCCTGGGTGCTGGTGCTCACCTGGAGCAGAGCTCCTGTTCAGTAGTCATGGAAGGAAATCTCATTCTCATGTGCCAGAACCACTCTGACAATCCAACCAGTTTGCAACAAGTGGAGATTACCAGGGAATTTGTTTACAAACTGCATTACTACTCCTGCAAAGCCAGAACTACTCCCATGTTTGTCTGTCAGAGATTTTACGGTCATGATAGTAGAAACATGCCACTGCACTGCTGGATTCTGTTGTTTTCAGATGCTAAGCACAGCAGTCACGTTGTCACTGCGGTCACTGTGCTTGCCCTGTGAAGGAGGGGTTTCAAGGCTCTCAATGGACACTTTCAAAGAAGTCTAGACTCATTTTATAAAGACAGAAAACACAAAGAGTGATTGTCTCATATTTTTTCATTCTGCAGATGACTTGGCTTTTGGAGTCATGCTTTATAGCACAAAAGGATACTATAATGACCCAGAAGAGTGGAGTCTGACATGCCTGAGCATTTCCTTTATTGTCTAGCATTCTTTAGGGATAATTCCTTACACACAATCTTATACTAATTTTGTAAACAAAAATATATCAGCAGAAGGGGAATGAGGGAAGTGGGTGGGTATGAATGACAGAACAGGGAAGGGAAGACAGATATCAGGTGCAGGCTACAGGGGTAGGACTGGATTTTTTAACAGCAAGGAATAAAAGGTCATAATGGCAGGAAGTAAAGGGTGGATCTAGGCTGAAACATGGAAAAGACTTCTTCTTGATACTCAAGAAGAACTTAGAATAGGGAAGAAAACAACAAGAGAAGATCAAGAAAGAAACAATAGGAATTAAATCTCATTTAATTTTATTTTCTGGCCCAAATAGACCATTTTTTTTCTCCTTAAAGTATACCATATGTGTTTCAGGTGATAAGTTCATGGCAAGGAGAAAAAAACGTCCCTGTCAAAGCTTTCATTGACTGAGAGGTGCAGTTTGGAATAGCAGAAAATATTTTTTGGAGGAAGGACATAGGTTTAGCTATAACAAGAAATAATGATCTGGAAATGCTGGGATAAGCCTTTTCATAATGTTCACAGCAATTTTTAGGATTTGTTTGTGTTAGCAGCACAAGTTTAAATTCAAGCAGCAATGGTAACAACACTGACTGCTGCTGGTATCATCCCAGCTGAAATACTTGTTCATCCAAGATGCATCAGTTCAAGCCTTTTCACTTCCTGCTGATGTTTAGACCCCTGTCTCCTGCCACACTGCTTTGGGTGGTGGTGAGTGTTTTGGCATGTGCTGCTTTTCACTGCTTCTGCTGACACTGTTCCTCTTTGCGTATACATTCACTCTGCACTTGGGTATGTATCACTGTAAATAGAGGTAGACCATTTTCCTCCTAATGTGGTGCCCAAAGCAGCAGGTGATAAAGCCATCCTCTCATGCACAATCTCTGTGCAGCAGCAGGCTGGGAAACTTCCTAAAGGAACCTAAATGAGCAAGAAAAAACACTGAGAATAATTCAGCCTGCAGTAGCTCATTGGTTAGGATGTTTTCCCAAGAAGGATGTTTAATTCTGCCCAGGACTCCAACCAATACTTGGCTGTTCATTGATGAGGCCTTCTTTCACTCCTTTAGCTTATTTGGGAGCTTGGCATTTCAGCATGCTGAACATGGCAAACAGGAACATTTTCAGGCACAGTCAATAACAACATCTAAGGATACCGGAAAAGTTGCTCAAGAAATAAATGATGTTCAGAGTTTAATTTCAGAAATAATCATTAGTGTTGGTTTACTAAGAGGTCTTCTGAAAACAGAACAATCACATTTCTGATCAGATGATGAACTGAAAAAATAGCTACTAATTCAGCCCTCGGTAGTGGTTTTGTTTTTCTTTAAAACTATGCTTCCATGGTCTAGAAGTGCTACAGAAGCACGCCAGCTCTCAGTGGTTTCAGGGGCCCACCACCGAGACAGCTTGGAAAGCCAGGAGGATGGACATGTAATGTGTACCAGGGAACTTCAGCAGTCTGTCTCTAATGAACAAGCTGAGTCTTCCCAATGTAAGCATCAAAAGGAATCCAACTTAAAGGAGCAGCTGTGCCAGCTGACCCCAAGCAGAGATCCCATCTAAGGCTTAACAGCAAACCTGGGCAGGAAACCAGGTCAAGAGCAGAAGCAAAAAGAGAGCAAATCCCCTCATTCTTTGCACATCCTAGTCTAAGCATGCAGACTCCTCCAAAAATACTGTAAAAAGTTCCAATTCCCCACAGAATTAGCATACCCTTATAAACAAGATGGTCAGGGCTGTTGATAGAATGGTCTTATTCATACAAATTAGACATCTGGATGGTATCTGTTCCTTTTTGTGTGCTTTTTCCTCCCATTCCAAACACAGTCACAGCACTGACTCATGGCACTTGAAGGAGTTGCCTGTTGCCCAGAAAAAGTGATTTCAAGCCAGCATATATCAAAGTTACCCTTCAGGAGTTTAAAGCAATCACCTGAAGAAGTCCTGTCTGCTGAAATGTCTTCACAGGAGTCCATAGGCCTCTGCTGAAAGATGTAGATGAACTATATCTTTCATCTGGCTGCATGTAGGTATGGCAGCCCCTTCCCGGGCACCATGGTTCCCGGTGCCCAAAGCCCACTTGCAGAAGTGATTTGGGCATTTAAGGCCTCACGACTCTATAGCAGCTGTAGTTTCTGTTCTTCCTGTAAATTTATCAGATCAGCAGGTGCGAAGAGGCTATGTGGACTGAAGCTGCCTCAGCTTCTTTTTCTTCTCTGGCAGCTCCTCCTAAACCTCTTGGGTACAGGTACACAGCTAGCATGTCCTGGGGTAAAAATCTGTCACTTTACTACTATGTACTGCAAAATGTCTCCAGATCCTCATGTTCCTGCTGCATGTTGAGGAATCAGAGGCATACACACCAGGGCCTGGAAATGTGAGCTGCTTTGAGAAGGATGGAGAATCCCCAGAGGACTCTCTGAGATGATCAGGCTTTGTTCTGGCCATGCTGGTATTTCATGTCTTCACTCCTGCCTGCAGCGTGGCTTAGAGGTAAACTAGCTGTAAGCAAGAGCTTATTACAGGCTAATTTAGCTTAATTGCTCTATTTTCAACCAGAGCAAAAGTCATGAGGCCTCTGGCGTCTTTAACCTATGCAGGAATAAGGCAGCTGGGAATTGTGTTACTTAGGCTGATTCCCTGGCTATCTTCCCACTCTGTACGTGTTCTACATCAAGATACACTGAACAATCAGGGCTGCTGTATTCAACTACCTATAAAAAAATGATGTTTAAAAGCTCCCTGGTGATCCAAGCTTGAAAGCAGCCAAAGGGTGACAAGAGTAAATGCACGAGTTACATGAAACCATAGCTCTGATACATTATGGTGCTACTACAGCACAGACACGGCACATTCCTCATTTATGGAACTCTCTCTGTTTAAAGAGAGAAGTGCTCTTCCATTTCCACTTCCACTGAAGCTAATTCATTTGACTACATGATATATTCCAGATAATCTGTTGGATGTGTGTTAGGCATACAAAAGTAATTCTCTTTTGAAGGTGCATTTTCCACCAGCCAGCGCTCAGTGATGCTCACACCCAGTAACCTGCATCATGAAGTCTGACTTCAATGAAAGTATCTCAACTAGCACGAGCTCTCCCTAGCATTAGACCTTTCAGCTGCACACCATAGTGCATGGCCAGTATTTTCCTCTGAGCCAGGACGGTGGCTCCCTTGGATTATTCCTGATGTCTGAGATGCAGATACTTCCTTTTCTAAAGACAGGTGGGAAGATAGACCTTCTGCAACACAGCTCTTTGTCAGGAGATTCTTCCCCATCAGTACAGGACAGACATATTTTTTGTCATATTTTTGTGGAGTCTTTGCTAAACGGAGGGGAAGGAGGACAACCTATCATGTCCCTGCCCTCCCCAGCTGTGCTGTCACAACTCAGGACTGTGACTGCTTCCATCTTTGCTGCTGGTTGATGGGTACAAACTCCCCATCCCTTCTGCACGGGGCTCTGCCTGCCTTTGAAGGCTGCACTGCATGTCCTGCAGCAAGCAGGGCAGGAGCCCTTGCACTGCTGCCCAGAGGACCCAGGCTCAAGAGGGGACCAATGCTCACAGTACCTCTTTGACCCCCTTAGTTCTTAGAGGAACTTTCTATTCCAACAGCTCATTCAATCAAGTGAAATCATTTAATCGATGCTTTTTCATATGTTGTCTGTCAGTCATTTCCATTTCTTTTTTAATGGAGTTCAATGGGATAATGAAACAGTAATGTGTTTTCTCTAAATGCTAATTTTATTGCTATGCTTGATAAATGGTCATTATTTAAATTGTTCTGGAATGCCTGAAGGGGCTGATTTACAACCACCTAACCCCCCCCCCCCCCANCAAATGCTTGTTTGAGCATCTCTAAACCAAGTTTGTCAGATTTTCACTGCTCATCCTGTTGATCAGGCAGACAGAGACATGTTTTTTCCGCCTTGCTTTCTACTCATACCATCTTTCCTCCGCATGAGTAATGATCGTAACTGAAGGCTATTAAACCTCATTTAATTCAAATGTAGTGCAGTTCTTGAACAGTCCCACTGGGGAAGCAGGTTCAGCAACAAGTCGCTGTCCTGGAGGAAACCCTGATCATCAAGTGCCTGCTCCTGCCTTGCTTAGTTAGACTTCAAGCTGGTTTTATAAATTAATTCTGGTTTTGCATCTGAAAGTCCCTGCAGCTGTCTCTGCTAAATTCCCTTCCTGGAAGGTGCAGTGCAATAGGCTTGTTCCTGCACTTCAGTACCAAATTCCCACTGATCAGGCAACCAGAAAAGAGCTGGCTGCTTTGAGAGTCCTTGGGATGCCTGGACTGCTCAGCACCATAGATTTGAGGAAGATCACAGGAGGATGATGCTGATAGTTTGAATTAAAAATAAAGAGAAGATGCCAAAGAGGGTGGCATGGCCTCACTAACATCGATGCCCCATACATCCGAGGTCCCACAAAAGATGTCCTGGTTGAGAGGTGGGAGCAAACACAGCTTCTCCTTTCCCACTGGCAAAGGCACAGAGGGAAGCACAGCATGATGGGTTTTGTGTCCACACATGTAATAACACCCACTGGCAGGGGACCTCTCTGTCAGTCACCCCGAAGCCCAGCTTTGGGGTTTGTCTCACCTTGCATCAGTGATAAGGCAGAGCGATGCCAAGGGTCATTTCCACATCAGGAGTTGAGAAATAGGCTGTGGTATTCTGGGGCCAGCCAGGTGTTTCCTGGAGATGAAAGATATTCCAACTCTTACCCTTGATGGTTTTCCAACACAAGGCAAATACCTAGACGAACTCATGGCTTAGAGGGTAGTGGAGAGGTGGCAGCAGATTTCCTCAGCTAATCCTTTTCCCCCTGTATCCCCAGCCCAGTCCAGCCCCACATCCCACTGCTGTGACTGCTGCTGGCTGCTGGGCTTTTCTCTGGCAGTCTGCTCCTGGCTTTGGGATTGGGTGCCAGGGCTGAAACGAAGCCAGTGTGAGGGCCTGGGAGGGCTGTGCCCAGTCTCGTCGCCCCGCCAGCCCCATCGCTGCTGGCCATGGCCAGCTGTCTCACCATCCCAGCCACTTCTCGCTGCCTCGGCTGCTCTCCCTGGCTGCCAGGAGTGTTTCTGCTGACTGGATGCTGAAGTTGGCAGAGGTGACATTCAGGAAGCAGCCAGCAGGTTAATCCTCCTAATAATTTGTAGCCTGAAGGACAGAGCAGAGAACTGACATAGAAAGCATTGATGCTGTGGGTTTCTATGGCATTTAAATTTCATCCTGGTCTTGATATTTGCATATCAATTACCCAGGAAAGAAGGGGAGGAGAAAGGGCAGAGGTTATGCCGGAGCTAAGAAAACACTGACAGCAATAGTCCAGCAAGCACAGGTCTTCTTGCAAAAAATTATGCTGACTGCCTACCAAAACTTTTTTCTTTAGCAAGTCCTCCCCATCCCTTTCTGTCTTTTACTTTGCTTTTTTTCCTCCTGAATCCCCTGGAAATGGAGCATGGGCAGATTAGCTGGTTCCCCTTCATTCCTGCTTGTCCAAAATGGACAGTAAAAAGAGGGAGAAAGAAAAGGAAAGGGAAAAAAACAAAACAAAACAAAAACCCTCAAAATGCCTGGAACCATGGTTTGTGGATAAAAAACAGCTGCACTTGAAAAACAATTGATGTGGAGTTTGAGCTATTATGGCTCGGAGAATGAAACACCAATTCACCCTTCCAGAAAGATGGCAAAACCTTTAAAAAGTATTATTGAAAATAGGGTTTGAGGTTGAGTTTTTATAGCAATGGATGTAGAGAATTTAATGCACTTGGATCCAGCCTTGTGCACTGCCAGGCAATCCCCTGCAGCAGTGGACTTGGGACTGACCTTTCTTCCTAAAACAAATCCCTGTCAGAAGGCATTTTGGTGCTGCTAGTCAGAGAAGTGTGGCAGCTATTGGACCTCCTTAATACCTGGAACAGCCTTAACCCTCTCATCCCTCCCATGAATCCCACAAGAGGATTGTAAGTGGAAGCAATACCTGCTTCCATGACCAGGTGATGAACATTTACTTGCACACTGGTGTGGCGAGACCCATTCCCATGCTAAAAAAAAAAACAACACCTTGTCAAAAAGAGTGACAAGAATTCAAATATTTACCAGACTATGTAGTAAACAGGTTTTTCTGTGATTAATGAAGGGGTTTAGCATTATGTGCCAGGTGCAGAAGTCTACTCAAGACACTGTCATGGTCTCAGTTTTGCCCTCACATAAAATGTGAAATGAAGTGAGTAGCTCCAGAATTTCTTCTTCCTCTCTTTTTCAGGTTCCTGACTGACCCTTTGCATTTTTTCCTTGTGGTGGGCAGAAATAGGGTACTTTCCATCCACATTACAGACTTCTGAAGAATAGCACTATTATTGTATAATCCTTCTGTGACTTGACTTCCAATTACATTGAATTCCATAAATCCCAAGAAAGTGCCCCATTCTTATATGTGCACTGGTCCAGGTTGCAAAATACTTGGCTTCAAAAAGTTTACTAAGTCAGTCACTGGGTAGAGGGTAAAGTAAGGGCACTTTGGCTCCCTCATTTTTTCCAGTTGTTTGTGGGGTGTTGTCATGTATCATAATTCAGCTTTAACAGGAATTTGCATATCACAGAACACTTGAAAAGATTGCCTAGAGAGGCTTTGGAGTTGCTCTCATTGGATATATCCAAGAACTGTCTGGACTCAATCCTGTGCAATCTGCTCTAGGATAACCCTGCTTGAGGGAGGGTGAACCAGATGACCCACTGTGGTCCCTTCTAATCTTGCCCAGTCTGTGATTCTGTGACACTGTGGATGTGGAGCTTTAATCAGCAGTGCTTGTTCTGGGTTTTCCTTTGGTTTATTTTCATGCAGAAAATGTAGGAATCAAGTTGTTTCAAAATCTCATGCATCAGTGAAAGGTTTTTCTTGCTCATTGGATAATGGTTGGGAGATTTTCAGTGATTTGCAAAAAAAAAAAAAA
>VWZN01013794.1:88692-125363 GCA_013396955.1 Regulus satrapa
TGCAGCGGGGCCCAGCACCCCGCCGCGGCCATGGCCGACTCCCCGTTCCGCCTGCCCCGCACCTGGTGGCAGGCGGCCCAGGACGCGCCCCGAGAGACCATCCGCCTGGACCTGGAGGCCGCTTTCTACTTCACTCACTTGATCATGGTCTTCAAGTCGCCCAGGCCGGCTGCCATGGTGCTGGAGCGCTCCCAGGACTTCGGCGAGACGTGGAAGCCCTACAAATACTTTGCTGCTAACTGCTCGGCCACCTTCGGGCTGGAGGATGACGTGACGCAGAGAGGAGCCATTTGCACTTCCAGATATTCGAGCCCCTTTCCCTGCACAGGAGGAGAGGTAAGTCTGCCTGGGCCGGGACCAGAAAGGCCCTGCTCCAGCCCCCTTTCCCTCTGCGATCTCCGCACACGTGCATACGCTTCGTATTTGGCCACACCAGCGTCTCTTGTCATCGCACTTATTTCACAAGGCGAATTAACGTAATTCATTCCTAGATGATGTAGACACCGTCCTGCCTCTTGCTTTGCTGCCTTCGCAGTCCCTCTATTTTCCAAAAAATTCCTTTCCTTTCACTTGGTGAGCACCACTACACAACTGCAACCTAGGCAGGTGCTGCCAGTTCCTCAGGAGGGCCAAAGGAAACGCCGCTCTAGATAGCTCTCTGTAGATCTTGCAACCGTGTGGGTTTAAGGCGATGCAAATCAGTCTTACCAAAATGCAACTATGTTAAAATTAATAGCCACCAGACTGACTGTTAATAGTGACTGCCTTCCCTGAGAAGTGGGCGTATAACCAGCCCAAGTAGCTATTCACCACGTTCCCATAAACCAGGTTAGCCAGGTGATTGTAAAACTTATACCTTGTCTTCTCTTCTCTTGTGCACACTTATGTGAAAAGAACTTGAAAAGAAAAAAAAAAAAAAGGAAGAAAAACATCTTATTTGCTAAGAAGAAAAATACTCGTGAAAGTCGGACGATTTTCAACATCAGAAACAGCAGATAACAGGTGATGCATTTGGAGGCGCTACCAATAATATTCTTCCCAGCGTGCAATTCTGTGCCCCAGCGCTGGGGAGCTTCCCCTGCGAGCCGCGGCCATGGGACCACCCTCCGGTTTCCCCCCACTCGTGGGGACGCATCGCAGGTGACCGGTTCTGGTCTTTAAAGGCTGCTCCCTCTAGTGGCCTGATTTAATGAACTAGCCTGAAATATTAATCAAACTTCAAATTTCCCTCTGGCCTAACACAGAGAACGGATAAAATCTGGTGAGTCAGGAGATTGCTTATATCATTGCAGTTTCTGCTGAGAACTGGATTTGAGGTGAAAGCCTGATCCTTGGAGACCAGCATTCATGTTGAGAAAAATCATGTATTCAGACCCCTTTGCAATAATTTGTGGTCACATCTAGCCCTGCTCTGGCTAGGAAGCCACTCTCTGCAGAAATACTAAGAGCTGTTTTTCCACTGAAGTGCATCTGTTAGCTGTGTCTCGGGAGGCAGCCAATGTCTTGCTCTACGAGAAGCTGTTCTGTGCTCTCATCAGCTGAGAAACAAGGACCTCCAGACCCATCAGACAGATCCAGGGTGACTATTCCATTCCATTTTAAATCAAATAGCTGGTGAGGGAAAGTGTTATCTTTCTTTTCCTGTCACTCTTTGCTTGTGCTGTCAGAAAGCTGCCCAAACTTCTTTTCAGAGTGCAATATATAAAGGGGCTTATGAGAAAGGTGGAAAAAGCCTTTTCATCATGGCCCTTTCTGACAGGACAAGGGGTAGCAGTTTTATACTGAAATTGATTTAGATTGGATATAAGACCTTTTATGATCATGAGGGTCATGAGGCACTGAAATAGGTTGTCCAGAGAAGCCATGGATGGCTCATCCCTGGAAGTGTTCAGGGCCAAGTTGGATGAGGCTTTGAGCAACTTGATCTACTGAAATATGTCCCTACCCATGGTGGGGATGTTGGATCTGATTATCTTTGAAGGTCTTTTCCCAGCCAAATAATGATATGGTTCTGGATCAAGGCTGACTACAAAGTAAGACCTACATCAGGAAGGATGTTTGTACACCGCTGGGAATTTCTCAGGCCCTCAGTACCTGTGCCAGCTCCTGTATCCCACCACCTGAGCCACAAAGTTATGCCAGCCTGTGATGGAGGGCAGAGAGAAATCCACAGCTCTTAGGCCAGCCAGTGGGACTTCTCTTGGGTCTATGACTTACATGCTCCCTTTTTAGCTTTCCAGGGATTTTTACTCAGGGAGGAGAAACCCAGGGCAGCCTACAAGGTACCATCGTCACTGGTATTGGGTCCTGTGTTGCATCCCTATGCAGGTTTCATTGTGGTCACTGCACACCAGGGTGGTGCTGTCCCTGCACACAGGATGTGGGCTGTGCCTGGAGAGAACTTGTACAAATCACAACCTCAGGCAAGCTCCTCTCTGGGCTGGTGCACTGTGAGGACAGTAGAATCAGGGTCTTGTGTGTATAAACTGTCTCAAGAAGAAAAGTGGTGTTTGATGCATCTGCAGTAGCATGCTATAAAGAGAGGCTATGTACTGAGCTTGCTCCTGTGGGACCTCTTCTTTTGGCATCACTTTAGTCTGTGTTATTGCAAAGAAGCTATAAAAGTCAAGAGCATTTAATTGTTCCAAGTTTTAAACAAATATTGCATCCAAAGGGCTGCAGCTTAGAAGATTTTGCTCACTTGGTACACTTCAGTTTCCTGCAATTAAACACCACTTTTTACCTACAAAGTAATAGCAGCAGCTCTCCAGATGGCAAGCCTGCATGCTTAGCAAATATCACATTTAATTTATTACAGTGTGCTGCATTCAAGAAATTACTAGTAGCTGCCAATAGCAACATGTATCTGACCTGAAGAAACATCCGAGTTTTGTGTTCTGTTTGGAGTTATGTTGTGCTTTACTCCCACTTTGGTAGCACCTAATTTCAGACACATGGGAACAGTAATTTCACTTAAGAGAGTGATTTAAAATATACATCCAAAATGTCCACATCTGAAGGTTATTACTCATTACTCTGAAGGCTATTACTCTTTTTCTTTAAAGCACAACTACGTAGTCTGTGAGTGCCACTGGATTTCTTTTTAAAAACTTTTTTTGGTGGTTTTTTTTTGTTTGTTTTGGTTTTTTGGTTTTTTTAAAACTATGATGTAACAGCTGTAACCTGTGATCCAAACCATGTGTCATGCTGTCTGTATACTGCTTTCTCGTACTTCAGACATTTCAACGCCACTTGTGCATTTCTGAGCATGGCTTGCATTGCAGGATTTTGCAGGATGCTGAGGTACCTCTGTATGCTGCTGGCATCTCATTCACTGGTGCCTGTCCCCTTTGGATGAGCAGTTTGTCTCAGGTGAGGCCTCAGGTGGTGGTAACTCACCCCAAATATCACTGGAGTTTGGCACCGATCTATGGCTTGTTGGGCCGTAGGACCTTTTTACAGTGTGTCACATGTCTTAATTTGGGTCAAAGGTGTATCTGGTTCACTTTTTATTGAAAAGAAAGATCAGACTTTTTACATTCTACCCTCATCATCATGAGTTATTCCTTAAGATGCCTACTTCAACTCTTACAGCAAAAATCCTCCCCCGTCAGGATTTGCCATGATGTTGATCTTGAGGAGATTTATGATCATGTAGAAAACAAGCTGCCAAGCCTCTAGGTTCATTTCAAAGACCCAGACCTCAGAAATGCTGAAATGGCTGTGGGAGATGCCTTTCATGCTTCTGTAGCAGTGTGGCTCTGGGCTCGCCTTTGCAGTGGTGGGACTGGGGTGCTGCAGAGCTCTGGGACAGTGCTCCTTTTGAAAGGCAGCGCTTTGCTGCAGTCACCTCAGCTGGGTGCCACCTCAGCAGTGGAAGCCAGATGAGGTAATTATGTCACTTGGATGGTCTACTGATGGGTAGAATCGCCTCATCAGTGACGTGGCAGGTTCCTGCTCTTCTTTGCTACCTGTCTCTAATGCTGCAAGTCCACTGGACATAGTTATCTCTGATATGGGTGTGGCTCCAGCCTGAGGCAGGCAAGAGATGGAGGATCAACAGCCCAGCGGTGGGATTAGGAAGGAAAGGACAAATCTGGGCAGAACTGCCAAGTAAAGACGTTGGAGGCTGTACTGATGTCGGGAACACTGCACTAAAATGCCCTGGGTTTGCTCTAAATGGTTTTCTTGGCAGCAGAAAGGCTGACTTCACAGGCCAGCATGTGCCCAGAGACCTCAGGGGCTCTGTGGAGCTGAGCCACATACCAGGGCAACCTGGCTGCAGTCTGACCCCATGCAAGGAAGAACCTCAGTGATTACTCTGCAGGTGTACAGAAGCCAAACAAACCAACTGAGCCTCTCCTCAGCAGGGAACAGGAAAGGAGGCGGATGATGGGTGCCCACCTCCTGCCCTGGCAGCCCAACCTTGGTACAACCAACCTGGGTTTCCAGCAAGCTTTAAGCATCTGCCCATTTGAGGAATTGGATTTGCAACATTGTGAAGGGGACACATTCCCATGTGAAGATCAGCTGCATGCAGAGAGGTCATTATAGGCTTCCCCTGTGCATAATACAGTGAATTAATTGTTTCACAACAGCAGTTTGTTTAGCATAGGCTAATGTTAGCCTTTAAATGTTAGCCTTTAAATGTTAGCCTTGTATCGCCAGTGTTTTAAGAGAAGGGCTATGGCCAAGTTTTAGCTTGAATCCTACAAAAATGCTACAAGTAAGTGCTGAGTGTTTTCATTGTTTTTCAGGGTGTAACCCTTCAGCCACATTATTGCAAGGGAAATCAGAACTGGATTCATCAGCCAAACATAATCTGATCTAAGTAAACAAGGTGCAGAAATAGACTCTCAGTTTCATTCTCAGACAGGAATACTAATTTTACTAGTATGCATAAAAGGCTATCTTCCTTCTCATAGTTCAGTTCTTATTAATATTTCCTTTTCAACACACTAATCTTAAAATTATCCTTGGCTAGAGATCACTGTTTAGGGTTCATCCACAAGGAGCAGCCCTTAGCAGATGTTAATTCTTTTACTGTGAGTGAGAGTGACTGTCCACTCTGCAATGCAATTATCTCATTCACTTCACATTCCCGTCTGTGGTCAATTCAGATTAGCTCGCCTGAGTGTCCCCATTTAGACAAGCTCCAGGATAAAAGGGCTTACTGAAGCAGAGTCTCCTTGACAAGATTTTAGTAAATTAGTAACTTATTTTAGTGTTCATCTATTCAGAATACAGCTAATAAATCACTTGGAGACCTCAGCTATTGTTCCTGTTTCTATTTATAGAAGAGGCATATTTGCAGTTTGACTGTATTCCAGCAACAAATTCTAACATGCTTTTAACTTTTGAAACATCACATTTACCACTGTTTTGCTGTGGGATGCCTGTCTTACTGAGCATTTTATTGACCCCGTGCCTTCCATAGCGGAAAAACCTTCATATGTTTTGCCTTTCTCTGTTACTGCATGCAGCCTGCCTCTCTTCCTTGAGGATTTGGACACCAGTCCTGCTGGTTTGACCTGAAATTCGCTATGTAGAGCAGAAGTAAATCGTGTATTCCTACTCAGAATTCTGACCATGACAGACATGGTTGTAACACTCACTGCTGAAACAAATAGGAGTTAAAGATGGTCAGTAATGTTTATTTTTAGTCCTGATTTTGGGTTGTAGAAACTTCTGCCTGGTTGGGGTTTTTTTTTATCTTTTTGGCCCTAATAAGCTCAGTTTTCAAGCTTATCATAGTTGTCCTTAACTGAAGCTACATTTTAATTGTGCTGAAGTCCTTCAAGGATCTTCTGGATAACAGGAGATTTGAGTTCAGTCACTTGCAGGACTCCACAAAGAACCTGGGCAAATATGCAAGAATAACCTCAAAACAGCCTGGGATGTCAACCCATTAGAGGGCTGCAAACATCTTTTTTTTTATATGTCCTGTGACATCTGCACAGAGAGAAAAACAAAGGCCCAAACTGGTGAGAAGGAAAGAGGGATCCTGGCAGGTGTTCAGCAGTGCTCAGGACATGTGAGGACATACCTAGGGAAGAATGTTTTCAAGTCCCATCTCTACACTTTGTAGAAGTGCACTTTGTAGGAAAAAGACCTCTTTTAACAGCATCTTCCTGATCATCCTGTCTTTGAGAAAACACAAATTGTTGGGCTCTGTTCAGAAATGCCATGTGCAAAGGAGAATCTGTTCAGCTAGGGGTAGTAGGGGTGATGGCCAAATCCTGTCCAGCTCTTTTCATTATATCACTAAGTCTAGCAAGACATGGGGACTGTTGTTTCATAAGCACAAGAGTAATAATTTCTAAGGGAACAGTTAATGAGGCTAGGCTGGAGTCAATAAAATTATATAGGAGCTTAGAAATCCCAGGCTGTGGCAGCTGGCAATAGCAGCACACAAGCAGGACACCATCTCACACCAGCTCCCTTGCTGCTGGCTGTGGTGAAGTGCATGCCTGGGTGTGGTCCTCAAGCTTTCCTTCCTACAGCGAAGCCCATATTCCTAAGCACTGTGGGAGGGTTTCCAACCTGGTGCAGGTTTCCAGCAGTGGAAGAGATGAGATTTTCCCTTTAAATAATGGGACAGCAAAAAGCAGGTCAGGTGAAAAGGGGAAAGTGGCCTAATTTTCACCTGTGCCTGGGAGGGCAAGAGAGAAGGGCCATTCCGGGCACATGGGGAGGTGAACCTTTGTTCTCTGGCAAATATTACTATGAAAAATATATTAGACTTCAGTCCCAACAGGACTGAACAACACAACTGTTGCTTTCAGGGCATCAGCACCTGCCTTTGAAGCTTTTCTATGAGGAGAATGAGACATGATACTGCCAGATGTGTGGGTCAGGTTGTGACAAATCTCTTCCCCTCTCCCATGGGCCATCCAAGGGAAGTGACACATCCCCTTTTGAGGCCTCCTGGCTGCTCAGCATCTCTGAAGGACAAGGGCATGTGAAGAGCAAGATGCTTCTCCGACCCACCCCATGACCCTCTGCATGATTTCTCCCATTACAAGTAGCCCATAGGATCGTCTCCTTTCCTTCCTGGATTTCCCAGTGCTTTTGGCACTTGGGGGTTGGCCCTCTGCTTGGCCAGCTCTTGAAATGCAGCCGCCCCTGGGATGGAGCACAGCCAATGTTTAACAGTGCACATCGGCAATCCCCTGTTTGGAACAGCAAGTTTCTAACAACTGCTTCTGGACTGACCTCCAATTATGGCTAAAACAAATTATTCTTTGGAGGGAGCTCGACCAGTCTGTGAAAGGGGGGATACTGTAGGCTGCCAACAGCAGGAGGGAATGGGTCCCAGGGCTCCAGGACACCCTTTCCAAACTTCTTATGTAGGACGTGAAGAGCACTGTACCCCCATGAAACAAGAGGAGTTTGGGTAGGCAGAATTTAATTCTCTAAATTGGCATCTGGCCTTGTTAGCGGGACTATTGCTTCCCTTGAGAAAAGTGCCATGGGATTTTAACGGTGCCTCCGGAGCCTCTCTTGAGGCACTGCACCCCACTGCTTCATTTCACAGTTCATTTTTGGCATGAAGAGAAGGCTAGCTCACTTATTCAGCTCCCAGTTCTCTGGCTGGAAAGCAGGACTGCCATGTTTCTCTTTGGGATTCCTGGATATAACTGGTTATATGGGAAGCATGTAACCTAAAGAAATGTACTGACATGTCTCAGAAGTCTTGGATCAAAAGCTCATTTGAGATTAATTGCCATGTAACAGTGGGTGTCAGTGTGAAATACCCAGTCTAACACCTTTCAAAATCCTACACAAATTGTGAAGTTCTCAAATTCTCCATGGGTAACATTTTATAGGAAGAAAATAAGTTAATGTCCAGAACCCAGTTTACTAGATGCATATGCTGTGAGTCTTTTGCCACTGGTCTCTCTGCAACATCCCTCATTCCAGTAATCAAAAATCTATAGCTATGTGTTGAAAGAGGGGTGCTGTTTCTTAGGACCTTTTTTACTGTGTGTAGTTACATATAATTCCAACAGATGCTCTTTTTCCTAGAATTAAGTGTAGCTCATGGTGGCTGGGTAGTTCAAGCAGACAATCCTTTAGACACAAAGCCTTTTCATTATAAACAAGAGCAGTTGAAAAATATTCAAGGAATTGTGTTACTCTTAGGCTGAAAGAAATGCCCTTGATCCTTAGTAGTATTGCAGTTACGGAAACACTAACGTGCTGCCTTTCAGGCTTTTGCAGTGGTGTGTTGGGCTCAGAAGCTGTTAAAGAGGTTATTCTGCAGCTCTGGGGAGTGAGCCAGCTTTTCTTACAGCCCTGCCAATGAAGAAGCAAGTCCAGTCCTTTGTCTGGCTCTTTAGAGGTAGCTCCAGGGTTTTTTTGGTCTTCCATATGCACAACAGGTACTGCTGGCAGGCCAAGGCTGAGAACATAAATCTTTGATGGGGACGGGGAAAGGAGGGGAATTGCTGGAGGGAAGAGTATTTAAATACCATCTTTCTTGCTGATGGGTCAAAGGACTTCATATCATCAGCTGAGATGTGCTGGTTCATTTTTCTGACTGGGCTAGTGCAGCCTTGGAAACAGTGAGAAAAAGGTAATAATTGTTTTCCTTGATAGTTCATAGCCAGTGCTATCTGGAGGGTTTTGCAAGCCAAGAAACTGAGTGTTTCTATCTGTTTGATGAGCAAAAATAGTGGTTAAACAAAATGGACCCATTGTGGAATACATTTTCAATTATTTGAGAAGTGCTATTAACTGGAGATTAAAAAATCCAAGAGGTTTGAGCTGTAGTGAGATTTTTCTGATAAGAACATTACTCTAGTGATCATTGACTACATTTAGACAGGAACGACCTAGCAGTGTTTCATTTTCATCTAATGAAATTGTGTAGTTGAATGTTGAAGAAAAGTTGAGAAAACTGTTCTCATCTGGCTGATCATTGCCAGAGATTTTAAGGATCCTGGAGAAATCTCCTTGTGCCTTTTCCAGCCCCTCACTGGTCAGGTGCTGCGTGTGAGTTGGAGCTCTTCCTGTACAGCTTGTTGCTTTTCAGAATGGCAGAAGAGTGCTTTGAGCTTCCCAAAAGATAAAAGTTACCTTGGTATGAAGCAATTTGGGAGGGCCAATTATTTGAAATAGTTGGATTTTCCTCCCAAAGTCTTTGTAAGATTGCATAACTTTTGGATGGTGAGGCAAGGGATTATTTGCCTTGATTTATGTGCTGTAAAAACTGCAGAAGGGCTGGAGGCGTGGGCCAAATGCTGTCTTTTGTCAAATTATATGAAGGAGCTTTGTTAAGGCTGATGCAGGAGTGTCGTTTCTCCAGCATCTCAAGGAGCTCAGGGACTGCTGGTGGTGGTACCCAGTGGGTTTCTCTCATGGTTCCTTCGGGGTGTT
This sequence comes from Regulus satrapa, assembly GCA_013396955.1. NCBI lineage: Eukaryota > Metazoa > Chordata > Aves > Passeriformes > Regulidae > Regulus > Regulus satrapa. The sequence goes on from VWZN01013794.1 coordinate 98,074, forward strand.
GATCGAGCGCCAACCACTGTGGCCAGCAAGGTTCCAATGCTCACTGTGATCTTAGTGTCTATTCTCTGCAGTGCCAAGGCAGGTTTTCCAATTTCTATGTTTCACCTCATCCAGGTGACGCTGAAGTGTGCACCATGGGGGCAGTCAGACCTCTCCACAAGAAAAAGAGGTTCTTCTTCCCTGCAGTCCACTTGGTCTGTCAGGCAGAAAAACAAGGAAGTATTTTAGAGGAGCTGGTGGGTAATACCTGATCAGCTTAGGCTGATGAACTTTCCACACCATGTGATTTATTTGCAGCATCTGCCAAAAGCAGATCTGTCTTTTTTTAGCCTAGGGTCATTGCAATGCAATGAGAGCACAGATATGCACATCAGTTTCTCTCCTAAAATCTTGTTGCTTGGTGTGGTAATATATGAAATAAGTCTGTTTTGTCAGTAGAAGGTACCAGCATTGTGGCTCTATCAGGCTTGCTCACAGGGGGTAGTAGTCCAACAGACTTGATTTTGTGAAGCAATGAGATTGTTTTCTTAAAACTTTCAGGAGTTTAACACCTTTAAGGTGTATCTCCAAAAGGTGGTTGGGGTTAGACAGTGGTTTCAGAGGTTTTTAGGGGGGGCTGATGGGCAGGAACATGGATACACATGCAGTGCAGTGGCACAGGGCCCATTTCTGTGGGGAACTGTGCAGACTTCTCTGCAGCCACAGCTGTGCCCTCCAGGAACAGCCAAAGAGAGCCTGGCAGATTTTGACCACACTGATGCAGAAAATCCCAGAAACTAAAACACTGACCCAGAGGGTAAATTAGTTGCGCCCTCAGTACTGAAAATGGGAGACAAAAGGAGGTACCTGCAGAGTATGTGTCTCTCTCAGAAGGCACACAAGGGCAGGGAATCTGCTGGCTCTTGCCAGCACTAGGTCTGGTGTTTAGACCATGCATCTGACAATAGGTGTGCCTGAGCTGCTTCTGCTGCTTCTGTTAAACCTGGCAGCTCCGGTGTCTGAGGCTTCCCACTGTAAAAGGAAAAGGTCCCCAAAGGTTTCAGGGCAAGTAAGACCATCCCTGTTCTCCAAAGGTACCAAATTAGATTCATTGCTGCAGCTCAAGTCTTGCTGCATGACACAGCCAAGCTTGAAAGTCAAGCCATTCTCATATGAACAGTAAGACAGTCTCACCTCAGCCTTCCCTGCACATGTTGAGGTGTGAGAAGCTTAATTACTCTTTCCTGGGAAGGCACAGGGGGATGAGAACAGAAGTGGCTTAGCTCCAAGGTTCCCCTGCAGCACTGAAGGTGACTAACTAAGGAGGGCTATGGGAAAGAGGTGTGAGAATGCTCTCTTTGAAGGGGGAGCACCTGACTGGCATTGCATTTCTGCAGCTAAATTTACATCCAGCTCAATCAATCAGGCTTTTGTGGTGATGATAATCTTATTGCTCCTTGAACACTTCTTGGGTGAAAGTTGAAAGCAGACACTGTGGCAGATTGACAGATGGCCCACATACTGCATCATTATTAATATTTTCAGTTACACCTTTCTACAAATCAGTCATATTGCTCCCCAGGAGCTTTCCATAATGTTTATCAAGAGAATTGACTACTTATAACTTTTACATCTACTGAGCAGGAAAGCTTAATTGTCACAATAAAATTTCCCTGCTGAGCTTCTTGGAACGAGAGCAGCCAAGGCTGGAAGCAGTTGCCACCTTTGGGTAGTGCCTACAGGAGAGTTCCTGCGCTGTTGGACAGGCTGGGCTGGCTGTGGAGGGAGGTGCAGGGGGACGGGGTGCAGGCAGACAGTGGCTGGGGGATGACAGAGGTGTACCTTGCAGTGGGTATAGCGTGGACTGTCTCAGCTTGTGCCACCGTTTGAAGTGACAGCCACTTGAGAGCACAAGCAGATGTGAGGCAATCAGCAGCACAAGCAGATGTGGGCACACAGCTGGGCCTAGAGGACAAGGCTGGTGAGCATGCTCCTTGTGCAGAAATGGACAATGAAGCACCTTGAGTCTGATGGAGGGGTATTAATAAACAGTAAAACACTTCAAAAGATGTTTTTCCCCCCCTCTCTTTCAGGGGTGTATAAGTTTTTTTCTTCTTTCCTAAAATAAAAATATTAAAAATTTAAAATATAAATATAGTAAGGTATCAATAGAAACCCAGATGAACCCCAACTATCAAGTCCTGCACTTCTACTCAAGGCTTGTTATTTACCCAAATTTAGATCAATGCCATTCTCATCACATTTATTTGATCATTTAGTAGTTTTGTGAACACAAGATGCTTTCAGATTCAGAGACAAAATTCCTTGGGAAAAATCCAAGTTGGAGACATTGATTTCCTTTTAGCAGAGTTGATAGAAAAATGCTGGGTCAGGAATTTTCAGTAAAAAACTAGCACTTTGGGTTTCTTGATATTACATAAGTTGCATTTCAGAGAATTCTTTGTTTGCCCTAATTCAGATTAGAGCAGGGAAGAAATTATATAAATGGCAAAAATTTATGCTAGATGGAGCTGCAGACTTTCCTCTCATATTTTCAGTTTTTCTTGTTTATCTATCCCTGTTTAATGCATGTGACTGATGTTTGTGGTTCTAGTAAAGACAATCACAGCAAGGAAATCAATAACCCCTAGTGCCTCTGCACTGACAGAGTTAAATCGTGTACGTGTGGAATTCAGGGGGAGTTATGCTGCTGATTTCAATGGAGCCAGTATTCCTGCTCAGACCTAAAATGCTACAAACATTTCTTTTTATGGTTACATGAAAACAGTGATGCTAAACATGAGTTCTCTCTGTAATTCCCAGGGGCTGTGGGCTCTCAGCTGCTCCCCCCCGGCTGTCCTGTATTGCTCTGGCTGTGCCCAGCAGCCCTGGCCTGGGGAGCTACACTGTGCCCTGCAGCTGTGTAACAGAGTGAGCCTGGTCTCAGTGCTGCCAGGACAGTAAACATCCCCATCCCTCCATCCCAGACCCCGTCAGCCCTGCTTTAACAAAACACTAACTGGTCATTATAATATGTAGGGCATCATACAAATAGCAATTTTCTGCTCTGACACAGCAGATTTAGCTGGGATTCTATAAGCCCTCAGGCACTGCATAATAAGGATAAGGATGTGTTTCCCAGCAAGAGTTCCTTGTTCAGTAGTTGACATCACTAATTCATCCCAGCTGGTCTCAGGAATCTGTGCATCACTGAGGCCACACTGGTCTTGCACAGCTGTCATGGATTGGCACCCCTATGCTTTCCATGTACACACATGGGCAGTGCCAAATTTCCTGCTTTTACCTCTTCTTGGGCTTTTCCATGCAATTGTCCCACCAATAGGATGGGCACAGGCCTTCAGCATCTTTTCTACTAATGAACCATGGTTTGTAGAGCAGACGTGACTGGGTTTTCACACCTCTGGTTCTGCTGACAACTCCCAGCTACTGCTGGAGATGGAGGTTTACTCAACCAAAATACTGTTTAGTTTTAGCAGTGTAGGGGAAGGGTGTAGGAAAAATTGGAAAAGAGTACTTTGTCAACATGTGTGTGCATCTGATGATGTGGTTTTACAATCCTGTTGTCTTCCTGATGCCACTGTTCAGCCAGGACTCTGTTGTGCAGTGGTCCTCAGCCACTCTGCGGGCAGCAAGCCCCACCAGTAGGGTGATCACACTTCTGTCTTTCCCACTCAAGTCCATCTCTATGTATAAGGCCTTCTAATAAAACATCAAAAGTCAGCATCACAACACTAGGTAGATGATGTGAGTTATGCAGTAGTCAGCCCCACATATGATAACAAAGTTGGGAGGCCCTGTTCTTTACATCAACAGCTCTGAAATGTATGTACTAATTAAAATATGTTTTGTGAAACAAATCAGAAGCAATACATTGAAGCACCCCGGCATTTCTGTGCTTTACATCCATATTATATCCTATCAGAAAGATGTTTTAATTCCCAGTGTTGCTAGCTCACAAAAAATCTTATGATATTTGGCGTTCTTCTTAAACACAGTCCCAGGAACTGAATCTTAATCTCAGCTTCCATTTAAAATTACGTATCTAGCAGTAACTCCTGTCACATACCAGGAGGCAAATAGAACCGCAAAAAACAAAAAATATAGTCCTTGGGGAAATGTTCCTTCCGTGACATGTGGAATGGTGCTGTTGGATCCCATGAGCTATAAAAGCAACCTTTGCATGAAGCAGCATCAATTGAGGAGTGACGTAAAAATTGCACAGAGATTTTTTTTTTTGGGTGCGGTGGTGGTCTCTACGCAGCCAGATAGGAGCTGTAGTCTGCAGTCTCTGATTGAGGAATATCACTGCTCTGCCTCAGGAGGGCTGGATTCACCTGACCCTCCTAGTGCGGATGCCTGCTGGTGGCAGGAGGGACCCCACTCCACTCCCAGGGGAAGCCCATTCCACTCCAAGGGTGGAGGAGTGGATAAACTGTCCCACATGTGCCATGGAGTAAAAATACTCTGCTCTTCAGCCAGAGCACTGCAGCTGTCTGCAGTTTGGTCACATCATTATATAGACAGGCTCTAATAAATTTCCACAGGTTTCTATTTCCTTATGAACTGTCATGAGAGCATGTCTTGCTCTCTTGATTATTTCACAAGTTCTAGTGGCAGAAGAAGCCTGAGCTCCTCACCATTCTGCAGATGAGGTAATGTAGCCCTGTATACAAATAAAGCAGCAGCCATGGACTGTGGTGCAAGTGGTGCACTCATGTAACCACTTGCACCACAATGACCTTGATATATAAATACATAGTCCCTTTACAAGAAGTACCCTAATATGTTTATGTGTGAGAGGCAATGGACAGACATCTTTATATATTTAAAGGACATCTTTATATATCATTCCATAGTGGGAAGGAAAGTGCTAATGAATGATTATGACAGCAACAAAATAGGCTGTGAAGTCAGTTGCCTGAGGAAGTCAACAAAACCAATGAAAGGCTTGCCAGGAGCAAAGGTTTCTCAATGAGCCACGCTCCCACCTTCGTTGAATGCAGCTGCAAGTGCATTTGTCAAGATGCAAGTGTCCAGAATTCCACAGAATGGAATGGGACCCTTTGGGATACAAATGCCTGTGACATTGAGGAGACATGAGTGAGCCACAAGCAGTTTCTTCCTCACAGACCTTTAGAAACAGGCACATTTACAGAGGCTTTGCCTAGGGTCTTGCAGATGCTGTGCATGTGCCTGTTCCCTGGCTCCCTGCACCTGGCCAGAGGTGCCACGCTCCCACCTCCAGCTGGGAGCCTGGCCTCAGCCAGGAAGGCAGCAAGAGATGGTTCATGAAATGGTAACATCAAAAAAAACCCCACAAACAGAGAGAACACATGGATAGAATACTCAGAAAGTAGATACTCAGATAATCAGGAAGTATATACACATGGGAACAAGCCAACAAACGGGAATACAGCAGAAATAAAAGCAATAAAAAAATATTAAAAACGTAACCACATTTTTACTTGGTTGTAAATTAAATCCAGGGTGGGTAACATTGTGTGAAGTGATATGTGGCTTGTTTCCAAAGGAGACTGATGAACTCTACCCTGTATTGTCTGACCTGGATGCAAGGAAATGTACTCTACATTAATGGCATATCCATATTAGTGATTCATGTGATTAGCTCGGGGGCATTAGATAAATTCAGTACCAGTTTATTTGTTTTTTGCTGGTAGATTTATCCCTTTTGAGGCATTTTACAGGAACAAATGAAAAAAACAGTATGAATAAAAAGAATGCAAAAAGAGTTATTGTCTTAGCCAAATAGACAGCAAAAGCAATGAGGGATGTGCACCACTTTACCTAAGGGCCTATGATGTCTATGTAAGTGTTTAACAGAAAAGTTAAGGTTTGTGATAGGAGTCTGCAGTGACTCTTGGTATGTAGGCACTAAATATATGTGCTTAATTGGCCTGTATTCTGGGGCCCTGTGGAATCTCCACATCACTGGAAGTGATCTGATTTATTTAGTGCCTGGACAAGGCTCTGAAAACGTAGGCAGTAAATGCAGTGGTGGAGCTCTGCCAGCACGTCTAGGACCTCAGCCCTTTGCCTCCTGAAAAAATTTCCCTTAAGCACAAAAAGCAGCTGAGGCTAGGCACTACTTGCCTGGTGCTGGGGCTGAGGTGAAAGCGAGCCCTTGTCTCTGGCATCCTGGCTCTGGGATTGTCCTCTGACCACCTCTCCCAGTTAATCTTCTCCTTCATCCATGTCTTTCTGGCAGAAGGTGCTCAGACACCTTTCGGAGGGAGTGTGTGCAGGAGGGCAGCCCAGAATTGCAGCTATGGTGCGTTTGCCAGCATGCAAGGCCAGCCCCAGCACGGCCAAGCCCCGCTGTCACCAGCATGCTGGTGGCAATTGTGCTTGGCAGGCTGGCGGGGCATGCAAAAGCATGCTGCCGCCATTCAACTCCAAAACAAGGGCTAAATCTCCTTCGAGGCAGACACAAAGCTTCCTCTGGCTGGATTCTGGCAGCTCTGGAGAAAAGCCGGGTCCCAGCCAGGAGCAGTGCCAGCAGTGATGGGGCTGATGGAGGCAGCAGCTGGTAGGCAAAGCCCGTGGGCAGGCCAGCTGGCAGCACTGTGGTCATTATTTCCAGGATCTGTGGATCCTGGTCAAATAAAAGGGAAGCCTTCATCAGCTGAAGCATATCAACGGCTTTGTTTGGAAGGAGTGGATTTAGGGGTAGGAAGCTGTGATCGCTAGTAACAATAGCAGCAAGTTGGTGCCCTGCCTCTCACTGGGTAGGAAACAATGGTCACCTCCTCGCTGCCTGCAAGAGGCTGGCCAGCATTTTGGGCAGCATGGATGGTTTTAGTGGGGCAACACTGTAGTTTGGGGAGGTTTTAAGTCACTGCTGGGAGTAGTGCACTGAGTCATTAGGCTGCATAACACCCTCAAACACTCAAGTGATTTGATCAAATGTTGTTTATAATTATCGTAGTTCATCAAGCTGACGGTGGCTGTTCAGTGAAAAACTACTTAACTATTCAGAAAGTGTCACTGTAAGTTGAAAGTTCCAGTAACTAATATATGACATAGATGTGTTGTTTTATGTCAATGATAGTCATATAAAGTATATGCTGTTTCTGATTTCTCATTGTAGGCAGCTAGACCAAAAACTTTAAAACAACCCTTTTCAAGAAAATTGGTTATCTTTATCTAATGCTCTCAATATTCAGCTTGAGCCAATATTTACCTATTCAATAAGACTGACATTAAAATAAAGAATGAATGATAAGTATTTGTTTAAACTCTGGAGGCCCTCCTCTTTTCTTTCTTTTTTATCTCGGCTTTCTTGATTATCAGCTTGCTGTCACTAATTGCCACACCTAATCACTTTTCCACTAGGAAGCAGCCTGGGACTTAGAGAAACCAAATATTTGGAAATATGAGCTATGTTTGTTAAAAAATACATCCATTCTGGGAGAGGGAGTGTTAATTAAGTGTCCCCCACATCTGCATCACCCGGCAGTGTGCTGGTCCCTGCGCTGGGCCACACCACATAGCGGAGCACCCACCTCTGGTTTGAGTTAGTGGCAAAATGTCACTTGACACCCATAAGGCCCTTACTTCTTGTGGAGAGGAATGTAAGGGATCACGGGGGGTTCACCCCGTGCACGCTGATTTGGAGGTGGATTTGCTTCTCCCACCCCTTCTAGAGGGGGAAACGCATCATGGGATCCTGGTGCGTGCTCCCAGAGGATGCTGCTATTGCCATTCCACCCCCGTGGCCCGCCCTGGAGCTGGCTAACATCCTCCTTTCTGCTTCACCCGCTGCATTTCTCTGTCCAGGTAATCTTCCGAGCCCTGTCACCACCTTATGCCGCAGAGGACCCGTACAGCGCAGAGGCCCAGGCGCAGCTGAAGGTCACCAACCTGCGGGTGCGGCTGCTGGAGCGGCAGGGCTGCCCTTGCCTCCCGGGCAGCCCGTCCCCGCAGCCCCCGGCATCCCTGCAGTACGCCATCTACGACTTCATCGTGAAGGGCAGCTGCTTCTGCAACGGCCACGCTGACCACTGCATCCCTGTCACTGGGTTCAAGCCCAGCAAGGCGGCTGGTGTTTTCCACGTGGTACGTGCACGTGCCCAACAGCGTCTGCGCTGCGGGAAAGCGGAATTTTAAAAACAGTAACGGGCAGTGTAGAGTATGGTGTAGGTCCAAGTATGCGATATTTGATGTGTTATGCCCTGGATTCCAGGCACAGTGGGCAGAAATGGTCTTTGCAGAGGAGGTGGTCTCCATGTGGGGCTGAACTTCTTTTGTGTTTTGGGGTGGGACTCTCATCCTTCAAAGGTGCTCCTCGGTAATTCATTTATTTCAGGTAAATACTTTAAAATAATTAAATTGCTGGCATCCATCTTTTCCCTCTTGCTAACTTGAAATAACACAATATCTAAAACATAAAAAATGTGGGGCATTTTGGTAAAAAAGGAGAAGACCTCTGACAATACAAGACATCATGTGACTACCATTGCTTCTGGAGGATCCAAGGATATTGGGTTGGGTCTTGAACCAAAGGGATAGAGATGGGTTTTGACTTTCACTCAAAGGCTTTCTATTGCAATTTGCAATGCCTTTCTTTGGATAAAAACCCTGTGCTCTGGTTGCAAGGGGACTTCCATCACAAGAGCTCTGAGCCCAAATTCCTAAGGACCCACCAAGACCTAAACTCCAGGGAAGCAAGAGACACTAACCCATAGGCAGGGGATGGGCACAGCAGTGGCCAGCACGCTGGATGCCTGTGACATGGCAGGCCTGCACCCGGCCAGTGCAGGGACACTTGCTGCCCCCAGCACATCTTATCCTTTCTACTCATCTAGGCTGACTCTGAAAGCTCTGGCTTTGCTGGCAGAAGAGCAGTAGGGAAAGACAGAGCAGCCAAACATACTCTGCTGAAAAATGTTAGAAAGAGAAAGATCATTAAAAAAAAAAAAAAAAAAAAGGCAGTTAATCAAGGTAAGGAGTCCAGCTCTTTGGGGAGCTCTCATTTCACTTAAATTACAGTCTCAGACATGAAACAGAGAGCATATTTCCCTTCTAATAGAGCTAGCCTTGCAACATCTTGAAAATATACCAGTTTGAAAGCATGCAGCGCTGTGATTGATAAGACTGTTTCAAGTAGCACTGCTCTGCTTTCCGCAGATGTCCCCTGAGTGAAAGTCTTTGAAAGGAGCTGTTTGCTCAGGATTATTTTGGTGGCATACAATTGCATGGGAGCGTGCCCTGGAGCACCACTGAGAGTTGTAACAGAGCCTGCAGCCAAATAGGCTTCCAGTACGGCTACAGCCTATGGCAACCATGGTGTGCAGGTAACAGGCAGTGCTGTGGGAAGGAGGCAAGTGTCAAAATCACACTGAAAACAGCAGAAAATATCACAAACCCCTGCGCTGGCCCCAAGGGGGAAATTCAACTCGGGTTATAAATATTTATGTGGCAGGAGTCCCAAAGGTGACGTTTCTACAGTGAGGCTGACTCATTTTGCTGTGTTGCACTGTATTTGACTCACACCTCCTCCTGCATGTCCCATGAGGGATGTGCCAGCATAGGGGTGACACAGTCCCATGGTTTGCAGGGAGGATCAAGGCGTGGTAAGAGCTTTCTGCTCCCAATATCACTTTTTCCATCATAGAGCTGGGGCAGTTTTGCCTGAGCTTAGTCTGTGCCAGGCTCCTGTGGCATGAGGCTACTGCTATTTGGAGACTGCAGTGGCACCAGCCTCACGCGACCCAGCCTGGGGTTTGCCAGTGCACTGCATCAAGATTGGAAGAGAGAATTGTTTCCAAGGTGATAGGAAGAATTAATCACACACGTGAATGAGCAGAAAGGGATGAAAGATTGCGATGTCTGTGACTGTTTAGATGGTAGAAGTCAGAAAATTTCTGAAAAGAGAGTAGGATTTCAGAGAGAGAGAGAGAGAGAGAGCGAGAGAGAGAGAGAGAGTGAGAGCATTTTTATACATTTCAGCTGAAAAACAGAAAATATAATTCTGAAGAATTGTGACCACTCATTCAAGAGGGAAATGGAGACTTAAGTATAACTCTGTCTACCAAGGGTTTTATGAGAACCATCAGTGGAAAACTAAGGACAACAAGGAAGCACAGTATCATTTCACAAATGAGCTCAAATATGAGCAAACAAATGAATTCACATACGTAGGAGATCCCTTCTGGTCTTCAGTGGCCATGAGAAAACTTGTTTTTGCTCTGTTCTGTGGCACAGGAGCTTCTCACCATTTGTCAACACCTCTGCACATGGAGCCATTGCACTGCATGCTTGGCCTCTTGCCACCTAAAGCATGCCCATGGCCTGCTTGCAGCTGTGGCAAGTGGCATGCAAGAGCAGAGGCAAGTGTTGTGCAAGCCTGGAGATAAGTAGGATCTTGCAATTTAGGACTCCAAAGTGGGGAAAGCAAACCTAGAGAAACATCACTTGGGCTGTGCAGCTCTGTTTCAAGGTGAGAGCTGGAGTCCATCCATCTCAGAGACTCCTGAATTCCTCCCTCAACGCAGATTGCTGCCGGTTAGCCAGCTGATCTCTCCAGGCTTCTTCCATAGTTATGAAGGTTGGGATCTTGGGTATACTTAGATACTCTGCTAAAGCACTTCTGTGTAGTTAGGCAGAGTGAATATTCCCCCCTCCTGCTTCCCATATGGCCAACCCAGTGGCTGTTATAAATTGTTATCATGCTACTGACATCAAAAGATGTTCAAGGTCTTCCAGAGCAATGCTGACAGAAGCCTATTGTACAAGGAATTTAAAAAAAGCCCCACCGCACAGCCCCCACACCCTGGACAACAAGCTTTGTATTCTTTCACAAGAACAAGATAGGATATGAGAGTTTTCTCATGCATAAATTTGGTTGTCTGGGCCTTTGGGAAAAGAATACCTCCCCATGTGCTGACAGCCGCCAGTAGGCATTGGTTCTAAATGTGGCACAGCAGTTCGAGCACAACACAGTTTAAAAGCTATGGTTAGAGACTCGGTATGAATGCTGCCATTTTCCTTTAGGCTAGTATCATGCCTTTTTCCATTAAAGTTAAAAAGAGAGAGAGAGAGAGAGAGAGAGAGAAATACAGTTTTAGCAGTTCCAAAAAGGAAATTCTATTAAAAGCAGTTGCCCCTCCCAACTATTTAGACTGTTTATGCTATCAGGTCTTTGGGACATTGATTTTCTTTTAGTGTGCATTTGTGTTGGACTCCATATAGTGGGTGAGTTCTTACAATATAAATCAATTCATAACAGGTGACTGGAAGCATTTTTTCTTCAGTGCAGCAGTCTTTGGCACAGCCTAACATTTTGGAACATGATAAATCTGGGGAAAATTATTTTATAGTATTCAAATAAAGAAAAAGCCCTATGTATTTGCAATCTGAAAGGAAGCACTGGAAGGTTATAATTTGGCAACAAAAGGCTCTGGAGGGAAGCATGCCCTAGCAACTGTCTTTGTATAGAGAAATCAGTCGCTCATTTATCTTATAGAAGGCAACTTTTGTAACACTGTTTGCATTGTGCCCTCTAATGACTGACGTTGTGGCAGGGCTGTCAAGCTAAGAAGGGGAACAGTGTGAAAGTGAACTGGGATATAAAGACCCCATGACAAAATGAAAAATGTTATAAGAAGGCCTTGGTGCTTAAATGAGTCAGAAGCTGTGTGAATGCTTAAAGGATACATACTGGGAATTGTGTTTGTGTACTTAGTGACACTCCATAATGACACTAGTGGGTATGCCTTACAGCCAACTGTAAGCTGAGGTGAATGAAAAGGGAATAAAATACATGCTCTTTCCCCTGTCAGTGCACAGGGATCACATTCTGCCTTCAGAAAGGTGCTGAGATGCTGGAGAAATCCTGAAGGCCAGGTACGTAATTTCTCCAGTCTACCTTGTGTCCCAGCAGAGCTGCTGGGCTGGTTTCTCATACCCGTCTCCCAGCTGCTCCGTGGCATGACAGGGTATTTGCATAGCAGGCCAGTCTTGCAAGTGGCCCTCCTACAGCTCTTACAGACATTAATTTAGCCCAGTGTAGACAGTCTGTTGGCTGTTTATCACCTGCTGCCACTTCTCCTTGTATTACCCCTTCTTGTCATATCTATCTTGTTCTATTTCTAGATCTCATAATATTTCTTTATAAAAAAAAAAAACATGTCTAACCTATGGGCTGCAAGAAAGGGCTTGCTAGTATCCACCTTTTTTGTTGTTTCCAATGCATAAAAATATTTACTGTCATGCTGGAATTATGTAAAAAAGAAAAAAAAAAAAAGATATTTTCTTCAGTGGGATAAAGCTAGATTGGAGAGACATTTTAAAACAGATCGGTTTTGGGTGGTAGTTATTGTCATGCTATTCTAAGAGAGCAAATACATCAGCCTGAGACAAGGTTTTTGAATCACTTAGGTCTGCCTTTTAAATAAACTTGTGTGAAAAAGGAATGTGGAAAAGAAGGTACTAACTAAATGGTTGCAGCAAGAAGCAAGCTGTTAAAGACTGTTTCACTCTGCTCCCTCGGTTTGACTGTCCATGTAGCTTTCTAACTTCTTCATTAGTGGGTCTGTACCCCACTCCCTGCCTGGCTGAGAGGGGTTGGGGTCCCCATGAAATCTGAGGCAACCTTGGATAGGCAGAGTTTCCTCAGCCCATTTAAGTAGCACTGCTGTAAAGGCACAGCAGCGTTGGATTTGGGAAATGTGCTGCCTTTTTCAAAGCTTACTCCCAAAGATTGGAGTCTGGGTAGCTGCTTCTACTGCAGAAGCAGGGTCAGCCAGGCATTGCATGCCATGCCTCTGCAGGTGTTCACCCAAACACGAGTCCCACTGAGATTATGAGTCCCCAACCCTGCAGCGAGCACGCAGGTTTGAAAAGTGTGCATTGCAGCCTGGGCTACTGAATGGCCATGCTGGGCCCAGCCCAGCTGAGAAGAGGACACCTGGGAATTCACAGTGGGATGTCTGCTTGGGAGGGAGCAGCTGATGGAAGCTGGTTGGGCTAAATCCTGAGGAAAGGAAGCGGCAAAACTGCACTCTTACAGTAAGAATGGGGAACATGTTCCTCCTGGCCCAGCTGGACAGCACCTGCTGAGTCAGGTGGGAGCCCGAGCCTACAGGCCTCTCTGCTGTCCTGTGCTTGCCCTTACACATACATCAAAATCCTGCTATTCTGTTATTTTTTAAGCTTTCCAGCCAGACCATTTTTTTTCATTCGCCAGGTGCGTGGCACCTTTACAAGCGATCAATACCAGGAGTGTCATGCCATGCTCAGCCTCTGAATCTATCTAGGTAAACACCAGCTGGCTTGATTTGCATCATCTCCAGCTTGGCTCTTTTGCATCTCTCCTTGCCACAGCATGAGAGACCACATACAACCTCTATCCTTAGAGTTTACATACGATTAATATTAATATGTTGGTGCACAGCTATTTGGTGGTTTACTTATTAGCTCTGCATGCCAAATTACTGGTGGAACAGTAGATTTTTGAGATACCCATCCTGTTCTGTTTCATTTTCACCCCCTTCCTTTATTCCAGCAATGCAGCATGCTCTATTATACAGTACTTGGGCTTTCAGAAAATTCAAGCTCTTGCTCTTTGGAACAGGGAATGTTCCTTGATGGGGCATTTTGCCTTGCTCTCTGCTGCTGTCTTGAGATGCTTAATCCTTTGGGGGTTTCTGAGGTGCTGCTAAGTTTCGGGTGAGTTTTTGGATTATTAATGCTGAGCAGCCTCTGGATGATTGATTGGGTCCCCACTGATTCTTTGTGTGGCTTTGGCAAGGAGCAAATTGGATTTGGAGGATGAGGCCACAGGCTGTGGCCACAAAAAGGGGGAGTACACATCCCCACAGTGATTCCAAGTGCCCCCATGTCTGAGACAATTTCTGTTTGCCATTCTTCTCCCATGTCCTTCTCACTTTGGTATCATGATTGCAAAAGCACCAAAGGGCCCCCTGATTTTGACCTTGGCACCCTCTGACTCCTTCCAGTCACCTTCCTGTCCTGATCATGTATGTCCTGTGTCTGGTGGGTGCCTCTACCCTTACAGCTGGGACAGTTCTGTGAGGAAGGATTTCTGGAGGATCTCTCTGGCCACAGATGTGGTTCAGGCTTGTAATGGCATGTCTAGCCCTAAACACTCAATGGCCAAAGGGCTTGCAAGGAATTCCTACCAAAAGTGGCATCAAAGAGTTAGGACACCATCAAAACCACCAGAAGATGACCGGTACAGGTTTAGTCATTTTCTGTTTCCATGCAGGTGTGTAGGCTTTTAAAGGTGTGTGAAGAGATTCTGTAACATTGTTTTGTGTGTATACCTTGCCTAAAAAATATGAGAGAGACAATTTGATCGATGAGTGGTAATTTAGAAAAGGGAGGTATTGTAGAGTTTGAAGAACATTTTGTTGGTGGTAGCAAATATGAAAATATGAAAACACAAGACACTCTTTGAGAACTAAATGTACCCTCTGCAAATGTGTTGTTTCTTTTTCTGTATTTACTTCTCATTCTTTTGAAACGTTAGCACACATTTAACCTTATATCAATACGGTAAGCCAGACAGACCAAGCAGTATCTGCAGTGAGACCAGCTAATACCTGATGAGGACAGATAGCACAGAACACAATGTTAGCTTAGTATTTTCACTTTATCTTGGATGCTTGTGCATTCTGACTCCATCTGTACCTATACATTGCTTACAAAGCCCAGTTGCTACTCTGTATTTTTTTATGATCAGACATTTGAATAGGGCAGGAACTAATTAAAGAAGTTTTTGAAAGATCTTGCTATTTTCATTTCTGCTTAAAAGTCTTTGAAGAACTTTCCAGGTCAGTCTTGAAATTTTATGTGTACTAGTTACATTTGACTCCTGTGAGATAGCAGCTGAAATCTATTCATTACAAATAAATAAATCAGAAAGTCTTCATTAGCCAGAAGTGTGTGTGGTGTGTGTGCACCTGTGTAACAAACAGGAGCTGTTTACAACACGTTCAAGGTCCTCTTCTGTTTTGTTTACTATTAAGGCTTTTCACAGGAACCCTTTTGTGGCAGTCTTGAGAAGAAGTCATGCAGTTAGGAGCAGCACACTTGTGAAACCACAAGTTAAACTGTGCAGAAGGCAGCATTTTCCAGTAGCAGTTAAAGCCATGCCCCAGCTCCAGGCTGGATCACCAGGCACCTCAACCATCCTGTGTTCCTCTTGATGCCAAAAGCAGCCGGCAGCTGGTGCAGCTCTGTTGGTTTTGTGGCCAACTTGTGGCATGAGCACAGGGCCACGCTGGCAGGGCAGACTGAGGCCCCTGCCTCCATCATGAGCAGCAGGAAAAGCCAAAACATGCATTTAAAAGCAAAATGTGGAGCAGAGTAAAGCTGCAAGCACAGGCACATATCAAAATAGCTACAGTAGGTAGCTACCTGCCATGCTCTATGGGAAAAGCAGGGCCTTCAGCCTTGCCAGCAGAGCCATGCTGCTGCAGAGCTTGCTCTTCCTGCATCCAGGCACTGCCGGGCTGCTCGTGGCCTCTGGCTACATCCTGTTTTCTTTGCATTTGCCAACAGGGTGAGTAATGCCAGCAACTGACAGGGCAGCTGGCACCAAGTGTGCTGTGCTGGCTTTTCATCTCTAATTACCCCCTTACACTGGCTGTCTAGCTGTTAAATTACCTGTCATGAACATGTCCGAGTATAGTCAGTCACGGGCCTTGTGCTATCCTTGATTTGTGGGACAAAAATTCTGCCTAGGATGAGTACATATTTATGTTTCAGGAGGTTGATTTTCTTTTTTCTCATACTTATTTGTGCTGGAGATAGCTGGGCACACAGAGCTGGGTGCTGGGATTGTAGGTGCTATTCCGGCAATACTGCAAAGGTGTATTCATGTTTGTGAGAGAGAAAAAGAGAAAGATTTTGCAGTGTTTTCCAAGGATGCCTTGAATCCTGGCATTTTTTTAATCTCTCCTGGAAATTCAAGCTTCATCTGGAAACTGCTAAAGACCTTTAAGATCTCAAAAAAAAGAAAAAAAGGTACAATTATGCAATACCATGACATGCAGATCTACACATAATAACCTAACTGAAAGTGTAACTACAGAATATTTCTCGTTGGCTGTACTGGACATTACGCTACACCCCTCCTTCTAGTCAATACAATAGCATGTAGCTGGTGTGCTATTTCCTGTCGGGACATTGCTTGTGCCCTGGAGACTCTTGCCTTTGCTGTGGGTGATTCTTACTCTCTTTCTCCTCCTAGGTCCATGGGAAGTGCATGTGCAAGCACAACACTGCGGGGTCCCACTGCCAGCACTGCGCCCCACTCTACAATGACCAGCCTTGGCAGGCTGCCGATGGCAAAACCGGAGCTCCCAGAGAGTGTCAGTGTAAGTAGCCATTCAGGAATGGTGTCTCCAGATCCTCTGCCAGAGTGAAATGCTTCTTCCAGGCTTGCCTTTCTCCCTTGTGTCCAAGAGGTAGCGCATCCTGAGTGGTGGGGAGGTGCTTTCCAAGCAGCTCAGTGAGTGAAGAGCCGCTGCCGTGCCTTGCCCAACACCCACCATGTGTTTGTGTGACAAGGACAGCCCTGTTTGCACAGCCACTTGCTTGGAAATCCACACGAGACCATGATGTCTGTTGGTTTGGCCGTTCTCTCAACTGCATCTCCCAGGCAATAAGGTCTGATGTTCTGGGCACACTTCAGCCTGCCAGGGTACTTTGGAGGTGACAAGGGGCCATATTTGTCCTCTTCATGGACACCACTGGCAAACACGTTTGCAGGAAGTATCACTTGCTGTTCCTGGATGTGGGCTTTGCTCACCCTTGGGCACTGAGGGCCAGAGGAGCCATGGGCTCTGGAGGTTGAGGATCAGTTCTGCAATGCCAGGGAGGATACCTAGGGTGGGTGCTGGAAGCAGGGAAATGCAGAGGTCATGGGGCCATCTGCTTCAGTAAGAGCAGCAGTCTAGCCAAAAGGGCGCTGAGGACTTGAGCACACCACCCCAGGAAGGTTTGCAGGCCTGCTGAGTGCTGTCCTGCCCTGGCTGTGATGCTATCTGTACATAAGCTACTATCAGCCTGCCTATGTGGGCTTATGGTCATGGTCGCTGCAGTATAGATGATCCCTGAGGGAATGACAGTGAATTCCTACTTTCACCAGCAGCATTTGATGGGCAGGCATTGGAACGGATCTCACTTGACCCCTGACTTCAGTCGTGTGGGCATGCAGCCTTCCTCCACTGCCCTCACAGGGTAAGGAGGATGCTTGTCCTCTCTCACACACCTCTCCTCCACCTGCCTTTTTCCTCCATCAGCTGCAGGGAACATCCTGACGGCACCCTCATTGCAAATGTTGTATAGGGCTGTGCTGATTTCTAAAGCTGGAGGGAAAGTTCCTTCCTCAGCAGGACCAGTCAATGTGGTCTCTCAGTTCTGGCCTTACCACCTGTGGCTGTCCTTGTATTTGGAATAAAATAGTTAATGAAAATACTTTTTCTTAACTGTCATCTCCAGAGGTTGAGAAGTGTAGATGGAAATGTAGTGATACTTCATGCATTCAAATGAATAATAGGTTCATAGGTCAAGTCCTCATTCCGAAATGTGGCTTGAGTTTTTGTGTCTCTTTTCTATAAATCAGTACCTTTCACTGCCTTAATGAGCCTTTCTGTTCCCTTTGGCTTCCCCTCAGCCTGCAAGTGCAATGGGCATGCCGACACTTGTCATTTTGACATGGAAGCGTGGCTGGCATCGAGCAATCGCAGTGGCGGCGTCTGTGACAACTGTCAGCACAACACAGAAGGGCAGCACTGCCAGCGCTGCAAGCTGGGCTTCTACCGCGACCTCAGGAAGCCCTTCTCTGCCCCAGACGCCTGCAAACGTAAGTCAGTGAGCATGTACTGGTGAAGGGCTTCTCAAGTGGGAAGGTGTCAAACGAAGGGTGAGGTCTTCTTGGCCCTCCTTGGTGCAATCTTGCTTCAGTGAAGGACAGGGAGCTCTTTGAATCCTCTTTGTGATAGTACTTGTGAAAAACAGTGGTGATATTTGCAGGGTGAAAGTCTGCCCATGCTGTTGACAAAGCTGTCCCGAGGATCCCTGTAGCCTGAGAGCAGGGGAAGAGACATGATTCATTTACTTTCTCCTCTTGCTATTTTTGGAGAGGAAAAGCTGCATCTTGTTTTCATGTTCTCCTTGTTTGGTGATTGTTGCAACTTCAGAATCAGGTTCCTCAGCCAGCAGGGGTGCAGATGATAAATGGCATCACCCACCAGTTCGTGTTCGCAGCAGCAGCAGTAGCTGGTGGGTATGGAAGGATAGACAGGAGCGCGAGTTAAGTGATATTCCAGAAGGTGGGACACCGAGGAGGCAAGACTAAAAGCCATGATTCAGGCACATGTGAAATTAAATCTTTCCCGAGCAAAGAAGCAATCCAAAAGCCACACACACCAGGGACTGCTGTGAGGATGGTGACTCACCATCGGGGACTCTGGATCCCCAAATTATGTGACAAAATTATAGTGGTCAGCTAAATGGGGGGTGCAGGCATGCCCTCCTCTCAGCCCACAGCCACCCACCAGCTTCACCACATTTCTCCTTGCTGACACGCTACAAGGGCATGA
This sequence comes from Regulus satrapa, assembly GCA_013396955.1. Classification (NCBI taxonomy): domain Eukaryota; kingdom Metazoa; phylum Chordata; class Aves; order Passeriformes; family Regulidae; genus Regulus; species Regulus satrapa. Next base: position 116,667 of record VWZN01013794.1, read on the forward strand.
GTGGCAAAAAGAAGTCCAGCTGACACCCTGCCTATGTCTTTTGAGGAGGCACTGAGCACTCCTCTCTCCCCGCATGTAAAGGAAGTACCCACATGTAAAGGAAGAGGGAACCCTTCTCCAGTGGGTAGCTGCACCCCAGGCTGGGAGGGTGTGTGAGGTTTCAGTTTGTTCATTGAGGTCTGGTGGGAAACAGCTGCTTTTGCCCTGCTCCCTTGCTTTTTTATTATATTTTTTTTATATTATCCTCATGAGATTCCTGGCAGCCCCACCAGTGTGTTGCAGAGGTCCTCCTCCTCTCCACCTTTCACTCATTGCAAGGAGGGGCAGCAACAGCTGAACTGCCTGTTTTACAACCCTAGTTCCCTTTATGGAAACAGAATTGACCACAGTTCATTGCTTGTGTAAATAATTACTTCACTGCCGTAGTATGTACACAATAACTTTTTTTTAAACAGTGAATTTAATGACTTTTAAAAAGTTTCATTACCTACTCATATACATCAAAGTTCTAAGTCTCCTCTGTAACATCAGATACTTTCCCTCCTTAATTATTGCCAGTATTTAGGCAATGAACTTTTGTTTTGGAGTTTCATTAGGAAAAAAACAGGTTTAAGTCTTGCAATTAGACCCAGAGCAGAGGCTATATGGTTTTTTGAAACTTGTGGTTTCAACCTTGCTGATTTAAAAAAGAACCAGTATTATTAATTGCCTGCTGATAGACAGTAAGGATGGAAGACTGAAATAAATGCTGCACGGGATCCTCAAGCTCTGAAACATCATTGTGCTGTGGTTCTGGTACCTTTGCTAGGGTTGTAATTCCTGATATTCTTTATGTGCCAGCTCCTATCAGGGAAGAATGTGCACTTTTCTGAGGCCTTTGAACACAAGGCTTTGGCACTGAGTCGAGTGTGGTTTTTCTGGACACCTCAAAACACCACCCTTCATCTTGGAAGCAGTAAAAGTGGCCTCTATCTCCTTTGTCACTTGTTCAGTCCATCGAGGGGGTGGATTTCAGGGAGTTTGATGAGTCTCACTGTAGGCTTGTCCTTGTGCCAGAATGCCCAGTCCATAACCTGTGGCTGTTTGCGGGGTCCAAGAGGAAGTCAAATGGCACCTCCTGGGCTGGCCAGCACAGAGCCTCCTTCCTTGCAAAGCCACATGGAAGCAAGAGGTCTCAGGACATTTTGCTACAAAGCAGCCCCAGCTCAAGGGGAAGGCTGCCAGCCCTGTGCATGTGCCTGTGTGCAAGTTAGACCATCGCTAATGAAGTCAGGCAGCACATCACATCATTAACCATGTGTTAGCCAAATTCCAGGGTTCTTGATTTAAAAGTTTCTCTCCACCTTTATGAGCCAGAGGGAGCTGTGGATATTAGATGAATGACGGGTATTTTTGTTGACATATGCCAGTGTTTGGTTCACTTGACTTTCTGCATTCATCTCTGAATCACTGGCCTATGGCATTCCACTTTCCACATTTTTTTTTCAAAAATGTGCCTCCACTACTCTTTAATGCAACAATCCAGCTTTATGGACCACTAGATATTCATGAACTCTGGTATTTAAAAGCCAAAGATAACATATATTTAACAAGAACTGTGTAAAATATTCTTGAGTATAGTGAGAAGAAGTTTACTTTTACCTTCTGCGTTAAGTACATCTACTTCATCCCTCTTTTTTTTTTTCTGCATTTATTAATTGCAGACCATGATGCTCCCTCAAGTATCTGAGAAAGACAGCTTTCCCTAGCACAAACTGAATTTCACAAATATAGGGATTGTCTGAATTTTTCTTTTCAGAGAGCCTGTTACCCAAGCTCCCACATGATTTCTCTCTGAGCCTTTCAAACCTTCACAAATACACTCCTCCCTAAGACCCCTTCACCTCCTCACTTCTGGCCTCCTGCTGCTAGGAATTCTCCCTGCACCCAGGGACCCAGCACCTCATGGGGGAGATGGCAGCTGCAGGGCCATGGAAAATGACTAATGACTGTTAAATTAAATTATATAAGATCAATTACAGCCTATGCCTGGAACATTTCCAAGGACTATGCCATGGTCTGCAATAACAAGGGGCATGCGTGGAGCCCTATTATTCTTTCTTGGGAAGGTTGTGGCATTGCCTGCTTGCTTCTGGCTTGAGGCACAATTATTGTTCAACCATTGAAAATTTTAAAATACCTAGGTCAAAGTAAATAAAGGAGTTGTTAATCCATAATCTTTAAGGATACTTTAAAGATTCTTGTAGGCAAAGAGTGTATATAATATTTGCTCAGGAATAGGCGTGTACCTGATAAAGTGAAACATTCTGATGTTTAAGGCACCAATCTGATGACTCTTTCCCCCCATCATACCTATGAGTCCTTTTCTTTCCATCCCCATGAGTTTTTATGTCTCGGCTGAAGTACGGTTGCAGACAATAAAATCGAGTTTTATAATTGCCAAGTTTATTTTGCTTCTCAGCTGTAGGGTTTTGAGGGTAAATATTTGTCATTTCCAAAGGTTAGCTGGCAGCCGAGGAAACCACAACAGTATCACCAATCCAGGGTAGGGAAATCCACTTTTGCTGGCATCCCACTCACTGATTTTCCATCCCAGTCAGCACATGCAATGCCAGGACAGGAAGCTGTTAATTCATATGTGCATGGAAGTCACATGCAGAATATTGCTATGTAGTACTGGCTGGTGAATTGGCATTTTTAGCAATGCTGCTTACAAACTAAAAATAAATCGAAAGGATCAAGCTTGTGGAAGGTTTCTCTTGATCCAAGGCTGGGGCCCAGCCATTCCTTCTCTTGCAGGAACTCCCTTGGCTGTGGAGACTCCCAGCCTCTGGTGAAGTGGCCATGGTGCATGAGACAGGCACTGTGCAGAAGCCTCACACTGAGAGTCTGCACCTCTCTGCACCTGTGTATCCACAATGAAATCCCATCCAACACTGTCTGTAGCTACTTTTATCTGCTGCCCAGCTGCTCCTCTCATCTTCCTAGATGTGGGTCTCCTACTACCTGTGCTACAGGTAGTGAGGTGCGGATAATGTGGAAGGAGGAAAATGGGACCTAAAACCAACACAGCACAGCTGCCCATGAGGGACCAATAGCTCCAGCTTTCAGACGTTGTATAATCAGTCCTGCAATCTTTTCCATCCTGCCCTTGCCATAGTATGGAAGCATTTCATCCTTTTTCCATGCATTTCTTTCAAACATGCTCACATTTGAGGTCTAGAGCCTCATTTCTGTGCTTGGTGAGTAGTGATGGGCTTCAGTTTATGTCTGCACTGCTGAGCAAGTTCTCACTGCAACCCATCACAAACATTTCCTGCGTTGAAAATTTGCCACCCAAACCACTCAGATTAATGCCCTTTGGTGTCATCTTGGGCCTTCACCCAAGATCCAAGAGCAAATGCCTTCAATTTGGAAATTGAAACCACTATTGGAAAGCAGATTGATACCTTCGTGGCTCACTGAGGAGCAGCCAGGAAGGATGGGGTCCATGGAAGTGGATAGGCAGGCCTGTTAGAAATCACCAGCCTTTACAGCACACCTCTTTGTAGCTTTTATTAAAATGTATAGCCAACTACATTCTCATTTTTAGTTATCTTTTTAATTGCCAATGAGTTTGCTGCTCTTTTTCATAACAGCTTTTGTAAATTTTATATTCTTGCTTCACTGTAGCGTTGCCACTAAACGCAACGCATTAGTTGCATTTAGCAAAATTTAGCAATGATGCTAAATTTTATATTAGAGAAAAAAAAAAAAGTGTGCAAAAAAATTGTCTAAAACATAAAAGCTCCAACCCCAATGAGGTTGTATGTAAAATTCAGCTGAAACCTGACCAAAACAGCACCAGATCTCTGGCTGAGCAGTGGGTTTATCTCATTAACTGGAGGAAAATAGGAGAGCCTTAAGTGCCTGATATTTCCCCTGAAGGGCCTGAGGAATGCCAGAAATACCCTCCTCATCTAGTAGGAAAAGAGAGCATTTGGCTATATGTATCAGGTGTAAAGCCCTTCACAGACTTCAGGAGAAAGGTATGCGAGTCTCAGTGCCTGCTGTTGAAAACTATGCTGTTGAAGGTACCAGAGTTCACTGCCTGCAGCTACTTATGCAGTTTGTGGAGAGGCTTTCTAATCTTTTAATTTTATATAATTATATTTGTTTGTGAGTGGAAAGGGTGTGGGAAATTAGGGGATTACTTTGGCAAAGATGTTGGAATCATAGTCGCCTCTAAGTTAACTGCCAATATTAATCTATCCTTTAATATTTTGAAACTATATACTCTAGGTATGTCAGACTCCTGAAACCACAAAAATGTTGTCAGAACAAAATTAAATGCATGTGTGCAGCAATAATTATTTTAAGAGAAAGAAATATGTTGCCTGTAGTGGCTTTCCTGCTCTATTGTCTCCAGAGTTGCAAAATAGAAAGATTGGTATTAGAATTTAGTGAAAGTATTCCCTACAGGTATAATTTTCTCAGGAAACTCAATTTTATGTAAATGAAGCTTTGGACAAAGGTCTTTCAGCAGGGAAATTTTTGCCATAACATGTAAGGCTGACTGCACCATGTCCTCGTCAGAGAACCAAACCCTGAGGCAAGAAGTGCACAAGTCACCTCGTTACTGATCCTGTGGTCCACAGCATCACCTGCTGATCTGGCCACATGGTCAGAGGTTTGGCTCATGCTTTTGATAATTATTTCTGTTCTTCAAAAACATTAGTATCTTTGGGGGCAAGTAGCCTTGTAACAGACATAAATTATGTTTATATAAAAAAAACCTCCCAAAGAGTAGCTAGGGAAAACTTCACACCACCTATTTTAAGGCATCCTTTCTGAGAACCCAGTATGTCCCAGCACATTTCTAGTGCATTGTTCTGGTGCAAGGGGCTGTGAGGGAGAAAAGAGAGCAGCCAGCATTTCTGATGTGTGTTCTGCAGACCTGTGTCCTGGAGAATATGCAAAAGCCTATCTTTGAGCTGTCAGTTTCCTCATTCTTTTTTTCTAATGTTTTTAATTGATGTTTTTTAAAATCAGACAGAGATAGAGGGGTACTTTTTGCTCAGCCTTCACTTGAGTTTAAATGACTGTTCTGAGGGGGTTTTTAACCTCCTGGGTGCAAGACAGTTGTTATTACTTCAAAAAGCAATTATGCTCTGATTCATTTTTGCAATGAAACATCCCAGCGAGGCAGGCACATCCCTGGTACTCAGCCGGATTAGAATCCAGATGCTGCAAGGAAAATAATAAAGACCTGTTTGGCAAAACATAACACGACACGAGGGTAGGTCGACTAATTCTTAAAAGTTAAAATTCTACAGATTCCAAAGGGAGACTCTGCTCAGATTTGTATGGGTGAGGGATAAAAAAGCCCAGAAACCCCAGAGGTGTCCCTAGGCAGAGAGGTGGTTTTGCAGGCAGGCATCTCCTGCACCTTTGTGATGCCGAGGTCATGCACTCACAAACGCTCTGTCCCCCGCGGTGTCCCTCCTCTGCAGCTTGCTCTTGCCACCCCGTGGGATCAGCTGTGCTCCCCCTGGGCCCCCGCACGTTCTGTGACCCCAGCACCGGTGACTGCCCCTGCAAGCCCGGCGTGGCAGGGCCCCGCTGTGACCACTGCCTCCCTGGCTACTGGGGCTTCGGCGCCTACGGCTGCCGCCCCTGCGACTGCGCCCGCAGCTGCGACCCCCACACTGGCGACTGCCACAGCAGCAGGTGAGCTGGGGGGTCTCACCACCCCTCTGCGGTCTCGGTTCCAGGGAAGGCTCCATTTATAGGTGGCGAGCAGGCTGTAAAAGTATCCATTATGTCAAATGCTTGGGGTTTGGTGTAGCCAAGAAGGGGGGATAGAGTGGGAGCTGAGGCTGTGGTTCCCTTGGGTACCTGGCACACCGTGGCAGGACAACAGCGATGTTGGAATTTTTGCTCTCAGTGCTGGTGTTAATGTATCAGGTGTTTTCCATGACCTTCACAGCTCTTGCCTCTCCACAAGCAGAATGTGGGTCTCAGGGACTTCTGAGTGAGAGGAGACCAAGGGCTTCATTTTGCTGTAACTCAGCTTATGTAACTCAGCTTATGTAACTCAGCTTATGTTGACTGTGGCTTGAAGTCAAGCTCTGACTTTTAGAAAACAGCATATTTTATTAATAGCCCACTCTCCAAATCTGACATATTGGGTTTTTTTACCAGACTGAAGATATTTGTAGCATATAAATCCCTATAACATATTTGAAACCCAAAATGGATCCGTGATCCTCTGACAACACTCCACTTGTTCACCTTCCAAAACTGCCTCGTTCATTTACCATCAAAAAGACACGCAGTCACGCTGTGTGTGGAGGATGGTCTGGTAGTGGTCCTGCTTTCCACTGGCTCCTGGAGGAATGTTGATCATCTCCCTTTCCCCTCAACAGCTCAGATGTGACCTGGCACAATGAAGCACCTCCTTTCCAGGCAGTGCTCAACGAGAGCGAGCCCACCTGGGGCTGGGAGGATGAGCAGGGCTTCTCAGCACTCCGGCACTCTGGTAGGACTGTGGATTTGCACGTGTTCCCCCCGCCCAATCCCTCCTGCCAGCAGCCACTGCAGGCCTGGTCTTCTGCACTGACTTGTAGTTGCAGGGGGGAATGGGCATTCCCCCATTAAGATGTGGAGGAATGTCCTTGTGACCACCTCCCTCCCCTCCAAGAGCCAAAGGAGCCTCATGGCTCATCCCATCAATGCAAGGATGTGCAAACCCATTAGGTAGACGCTCCATGCTGAAGGCCTGTACCCAGCATTTAGCTGGGTAAGGCAAGAATTTGCAGTCCCAGCTCTGAATTTCAAGGCTGTATACCCTCATATTTCACTTGACCATCATATTTTAAAGGTATCCTTACATTCCCTAAAACTCGACAAACCTGCAACTTTATTTAAAGGGTGAGGTTTGCCACTTCACTGGCAGGCAGTTAGGGGATTTCTAACTCAGAATTCATTTCCCTGATACCCACAACAATTTTGGCATCACTTCCAGCTTATGATGCGATTTGAGATGGTCCAGCATGCAGCTGGGGAGGTTATTTCCCTGCTGTGTTCCCAGCCTGGGGGAGGTGGGTGCTACATGGGGATTGGTGCAAGGCAGGCTGGCCCCGTGGGGCAGCATCAAGCTCTCCTCCCTTGCAGCTGCTGCATGCAAGCAGGCAAGCGTCATTTCCTCCACTTTCAGAGAGCAGCTTGATAACATCTCGAAGATACAATAATTGAGTTAATTGAGGGGAAAGCTCCATCATTTATCTAGGCGACTTCATTTTAAACGTAAATAAGTATATCATGTTATTCTTTGTTCTAAGATCACGGAAGTCATTAATCTGCCTTAACCTCTGCAACATTTCCTTTTAAAATTTTGTCTGGTACATTACGGTGTGGAAAATACCACAGGGAAAGATACGCATGTTATTTGCATCCCAAGGCAAATAATAAGGCCTTTGTTTTCCTTCTCTTCTAATTGTAAACAAGGAGTAATTGCCCTTGGACTAAGAATCTGTATTCACTCTCAGTCTGAAAACAGTTGCAATTTTTTTTTTTTTTTTTCCATGAGGTTTGAGGACCACTTGAAAAACCTTTGGTAGTTCCTGGGCTCTGCCTGTAAACGTTCCTGTTTTTAAGCACAATTCACAGCCATTTGCTTCCCTCTTTCCCCCAGGTAAATGCGAATGTAAAGAACAAGTTTTAGGGAATCCTAAGGTCTTCTGTGGGATGAAGTACACCTATGGTGAGTTGTGGGTGAGGGGGCTGTAAAGGGAGGTGCTGCAAGGCGGTGCAAAAGTGTGTATATAGAGCATGAGAGGTGCTGTGTGTGCACCACTCCATCCTGGCAAACCCACGGGATACTTAGTCTAAAGGCAGATCTTCAACCAAAATGTATAGGGATCATGGTTCCAAGTCAAGGTGGGTGAAGCATCTTGTTCTGTTACCCGTCTCTCTTGCTATCAAAACACCCTTGTAAAAAAAATGGGGGGACAAGAGCTGGAAGTGTCCTTGGGAGGTAGTCTAGGTCCAAGACAGACTACAGACCACTGTTACCAACAATGGGTTGCTGAAATGCTGTCTGGGGATGAGGTGCCCTAGTCAGAGTCTAGAAATGACTGTATTTGAATGATACTGAATGTAAGAAGGGACTGTGATCACCGCTCCATGGATAAAACAATTCCAGCAGCTACTGGGAACTTCCCCCATCAATATAAAGTTCAGCTCCTGCAATGTGATGATGTATCTTGTCTATGTGTCTCTTGGATTTAAATGAATGAGAAGAGGCACTTTGTCTCCCAAGACCTCCCTGGTGTGTGCCAGTGAACTGCCTCCTTCATACTGTGGCAGAGGAAGGACTGCTCTGTGCAGCACTCCCTTCCTTCACAAGGAATCTCTTGCAGGGGTCTCTTGCACCTGTTTCATCTCACACTGAAGTTAAAAATGCACAGAGAGATAGCCCATACCTCTGCAGGCTGCACAGCAACCCATGAAGTGGAGTTCAAGGGGCTGCCAGTTGTTGAAATGTAGCCCTGGCTTAGTGATATTAGGAAAAAATTTGATTCTGGTCTGTTTTGCTTCCCAGCCACGATAGTAACTGTGTTTAATCTTGCAAAAGATAAGAAACACCCCCCCCACCCCCCCCAAAAAAAAAAATTCAATCACAAAACCTCCAAGTTCATAAATCTTACCTAAAGT